>JABJVR010049246.1:7174-22406 GCA_025773905.1 Chitala chitala | reverse complement strand
AGGAGAAAGAAGTCCAGTTGACATGACTAAACTTCCAGATAACCTCACCTGGACGACTGAGAATCTTCATAGACAAATGTATCAAACAGCAGTTTAAACTTGCATTCATTTATTTACATTTCACTTACTTGAATTCAGTTAGCTACAGTAATTTACTATTTTAGTGACAGTAATTTTACCTATGTATCATCAAGTATAATTTACATTTTTATTGGACCTGTTCTGTGTTACGGCTGTGGGTTACCTGACAAGATGTTCATTATACTGAATATAACAACCCCTTTTAAAGAATAATGCCTGTTCATTAACATGTGTTTGCATCTTGCCCCCCCCCAAGACCAAGAGAGTTGGGTTTCGCAGAGAGAGAACAGTTTGCAGGCTGAGCTGGATGAAGAGAGACTACGCTACCAGAACCTGGTGAAGGAGTACTCCAGACTTGAGCAGAGATATGAGAACCTTCATGAGGAGATCTCTCTGGCAAAGGTGAGGTAGACAAGACGAGGAAGATTAGGTATGGGCCAAAAAGGAGCCGTAAGAGTGAAAATGAGCAGGAAACACAAACGGGAGTATCAGTGCTGAATCTTGAGGAGAGCAAGGAAGCTGGTCTCTCTGTCGCTGCCCGTCTGCACGTCTGCTGATTTATTATTGTCCTGCCATATGTCAGTTTCAGCCTGGTCACAGAAGAAACCCATCCAATCAGAGTAGCCTGGAGTCAGACTCAAATTACCCTTCAATTTCCACCTCTGAGGTGGGAGACACAGAGGACTCCATTCAGCAGGTGGAGGTAATTATGCCGCCGTGGTGTGAGTGGCTGGGCCAGGTGAGTTTGTTAATAGTTCAGGGTGAACAAGTGCTCTCTTCCTGGGTCCCTGCAGGACTTGGGCTTCGAGAAGGCAGCAATGGACATCAGCCTCTTCATGAAGCTCCAGAAGCGTGTGAGAGAGCTGGAGCAGGAGAGGCGGAGGCTGCAGACCAACCTGGATAAGATGGAGGAACTGGCCAGTCGTAAGGTACGCTGCTGCCTGGATGTCTCATATCTCACCCTGGGACAAAATGCACTGCATGCCTCTTTATATAATGCTGCTGTAGTAACAGAAACCCGGCTCTGAGAAACTCATGTATTTCATTTACAAAGCCTTTGATAACATGAGGATAACTGAGCTGTAAAATCTGATAATCGCAATCGGGAGAAGAAACGATCAGACGTTCCTCATTTCTTACCAATCAGAAGTGGTTAATGAATGGCGGTTGAGACTAAGTGAAAATTGATGAAAATATCCTCAATAAATCTTTGCTTTGGTAGTATAGTATAAACAAATCTTTTGACCTCAGTTCTCTTGAGAACTGGTGATCAATACAAACTGTAGTGTTTGTCACAAAGAGTCCATCTGTATTCAATCTTATCTCAAGGCATGTTGAAATACCAAAGGGAATTTATATCACTTTACCTTGTTGTTTTTTTTTTTTTTTTATCTCAGGGCACTGAAAATAAGCGCTCCACATCAGACGAGGACTACGGTGCAGACTCAGCCTACAACAGTCTAAAGGTAAGGAGCCGTACCATCCGGTCGCTCTCTTCTGTCAGGGTCCTGTTCTGGAATGGCTGTCTTTCTGCTCCTCCATTTTTTCTGCTCCACCTTTGCTCTGCTGGGCACGTTGGTGCTGACCCTTCTGCCACTGAGGCAATCGGTGAGTGTGGTGGGGGGGGGGCGTCAAGGGGGTTGCACAGTGGCACAGACAAACAGGAAGTGGCTTCACTCTTCTGCATGGGTGCCATTGCCTCTCCACCAAACTGCTTGCCTGAGAGCGTCAGGGCACAGACTTGAGATTTCAGCTCACCCAATGTTAGTTGACTGTCTTTTATTTATTTATTTATTTATTTCTTCTTTTTTTTTTTTTTTTTTTTTTAAGGCACGACAACTTCTCCTGCCTTTGCTGGGAGTGCTGTACTTGGTAGCGTTAGGAGTGGTTGTGTCACTCAGCGTGGGCTGGACTAGGCCAGCCTTGGTAGAAAGCATTTCATATTGACATCAGTACGCAGGGAGAAACGCTTCTAGCCAAATCCATTTCTAACTCAAACATTAGTGGCTTTTGTGCGTTACAAGCAATGATCTTTGACTCCAGCATTTTGGCACTGATGTTGATGTTTAGGTCATGAATATGTTTAACGTGGCCATGGTGAGGATTAATTTTCAAACATTCATCAGAATTACCAATTCTTTTGAAGGCTCTGTTTGGTTACTTTAGACTATGATGTGTTCAGTGTAGGGATGTCATCAGTTAACTGTTAACCACCGAATCAATTGTTCGACCAATGCTGTCAGTTAAAAATTAACCTGATATAAATAAGTTTAGAGAATGTACTTGAAGGAGTATCTTTATCATTTTCATGATAATCACTTTTGGAAGCTGTACACATTGGATCAAAGTTAGTAACAAACAAACAAACGTAGACTGTGTGTGTGTGGGGGGCGGGGAATCAGCGAATACAAAATGATGCAGGCTGTCAAAGGAGTTCTGTGTGGGGCAGTAGTCATGCATGGGTATGAAGACCAGGCAGCCAAAGTGAAGGGACAAAAAAAAAAAAAAAAACTTACGAATAATTTGACTGTCAAGTTCATCTTTGCTTCATCTTGGTGTGTGAATACAACATAGCCATGGCCAAATGTTTTGAGAAAGACACAAATATTAATCTGCAAAGAGTCAATATTTGCAGTGTTGACCCTTCGTTTTCAAGACCTCTGCAATTCGCCCTGGCATGCTGTAAATTCAATTAAATTCAGTTTATTTTTATATAGCGCCTTTCATGACAATGTGCCTCAAAGTGCTTTACACCAGAAATTGCAAATATTGAAGAAGAAACTATAAGAATTTATACAAATTAATGAAGCCAGACAACAATGGAGGAGAGGAACCAAAAACTCCACAGTGTGGAGAAAAAACCTCTGGGGGCCCTAGGTTGACTGGCTGCCCAGCCCCTCCTGGGCATGCTAACATTACAGAATATAGTGGTACTTATTGAGACTTTGTTACTAGTAATATGAAATATGAAATACGGTATAAATAACACAATTTAGTCCTCCTTTGCTCCTGGTGTTGAAGCAACTCTCAATGGCCTTTGGTGTCCCTTGGGAAAAGCTTCATCCAAGGGGATACATTAGGAGTCAGCTGCTCTATGAAGGCATCCCTCTCAGATGGTGCCCAGGCGGGCTCCGGGTACACACATGCGCAAGGAGAGAGTTTAGAGAGGGGTTAGTAAATAATACAAACTCTAGCACCCCAAAATATTATAGCTATATTGGCATGTACAGTATGTGCCAGCAGCAGTAAATCAACTTCTGGGCCACATCCTGACTGATGGCAGCCCATTCTTGCATTATCAATGATTGGAGTTTGTCACAATTTGTGGGTTTACCTTTGTCCACTCGCCTCTTGAGGATTGACCACAAGTTCTCAATGGGATTAAGGTCTGGGGAGTTTCTTGGCCACGGACCCAAAATTTTGATGTTTTGTTCCTTGAGTCACTTAGTTATTGCTTTTGCCCTATGGCAAGGTGCTCCATCATGCTGTAAAGGACATTGTTCGTCACCAAACTGTTCTTGGATGGTTGGGAGAAGTTGATTGACACCATGCCAGGGCAAATTGCAGAGGTCCTGAAAAAGAAGGGTCAACACTGCAGTTTTTGACTCTTTGCATAAACTTAATGTAATTGTCAGAAAAGGCATTTGACCCTTGCTTGTAGTTATACTTCAGTATACCATAGTAACTGACAAAAATCTAACAACCCTGAAGCAGCGAACTTTGTGAAGATTAATATTTGTGTCATTCTCAAAACTTTTGGCCATGATTGTACCATGTTTGAATTGCTGGCTTTGTCATATGCATGATTGTGGGCTTACTGGTTAACTGGTCAGTTTTTGATTTTTGTGGAGTTTCAAAATGAAGATGACTGATTCAGATTAATATTCTTTTTTTGTCATATTTGGGCCTGAATTGTTTATCTCCCACTTTAATCCCACCACCCTCAGAGACAGGAGCTGGAGTCTGAAAACAAAAAGCTGAAGAACGACCTTAATGAGCTACGGAAGACTGTGGCAGACAGCGCTTCACAGAACAGCAACACCTCGTCCAATGAGGAGCAAGATAGCTATAACCTACTGCTCAAGCAACTTAATGCAGCCAATGAGGAGCTAGAGGTTCGTAAGGAGGAAGTGCTCGTTCTCAGATCTCAGATCGTCAGCTCTGCCCAGCAGAACGGGACATCCAATCACATTGTGAGTGATCCATGTTACAGCATTATGGTCTATAGCTTGACAGAGTATGAAGTTCACAGTACAAAGGTTTTGACAATTATAAGAGTTCAATAAATTATGTAAACCTGTTCATACATGTTGGCCAGGAAAACATGCCAAACTCACATTCCAGCTGCCTTTCACATTAAACGGTCATGTCAGTTGTTGTCTTAAAACACGCAATCTTACCTGTTCTCACATTTACATTTAATGGCAGGTTTTCAGAAAGGTGCACGCTGTAGGTGTGGTGCAGCCTGTCCGGGCAGGGCACACCTGTAGTTACAATGCCGATTCATCCACGTGTTATTGTGTGCATTCCATCTAATGTTTTATCAGGCAAAATTTTGATTAGTTACATGGGAAATTTCTGTACCTCCGATCAAAATTAACAGAATCTTTTAGCATGATTAGAAGTCCACCTAATGCTCAACTTGCTATGACCCTATTTTGTAAAGTGGTCACTTCCACATGAGGACTATGCCACTTCACATGCCTATATGATGTCACTTCCCTTCTGAACAGGAACCCAGCAGTGCGCCAGAGCCAGCCAACATGCAGATAGAAAAGGAAGGGGCGCTGGAGAAATACCAAATGCTGGCTGAGTCTAAGAAGTGAGTGAGATCTCGTAAGCACTGGGGGTGCTAGGAAAGGCCCGTGTCTTTTGCACTAGAGCAGACGATAGCTCTTTCACAACAGCTTGGTTGTTAACGTGATAATGGTTTCAGCTGGCCGTAGAGGATTTTTTGGCTAGCATCGGTAACATCCTTTTAAAAAGGCTGTCGGCCTTCCGCAAATTGATCTGCTTACCGCCACCCAGCATCTGGAGATGTGAGAACAATGACCTGTATGGTAAAGAGAAAGAAGCCTCTTACCCATATTTATATTTCATTGTCCTGTCTGAAAGGCTTAGAATGGAACAGTGAATGTGTGTGTCTATAGCTGCACACAGCAGGTCAGAAGCCAGGATGACTATACATCAAACCGGATAGTAATGTATATTTCAGAGGAAGTTATCTACTGCAATATGGGTCTACGATTGGTGTTTAATGACCTAAATTTGTGGCTTTGTTTGCTGTCAACCAATGAGACCCTGCAGAATGAGACTATGGGTGACGGAGATTGCCAAAAGAGTTTGCCAAAGAGAAAAGTAGATCCACTTCCCTGCACAGTGTTAGCCTGAAGCACTGCTTCTGCTGCATTTCCTTACTTTACTTGTTCTCTTTCTTCTCTTCTACGTTAGCAGTGTATTGTCGGCTTATTGTCTGCTTAGAGTAAATGGAGAAATGCAGTTTAACAGTCCACAATATTCTTTTTGAAAGTTATTTTAACTGGACCTGACAGAGGCTGATTCAGCAGGCTGCATTGACATCATCCCCTGAGGAAAATTTTAAGAGATGTCTGCTGTCATATGCATAAGTTGTATGGGGACAAAAGTGCAGTTGAGAGAAAGGTGGTGGTCCTGCCCCCTGCTGGCCAGATGTAGTAGAGTAGGTGGAACAGAGGCCTCACAGAGACTTACTTAGCAGTTAAATGCATGTAAGACTGAATTCTCCAATTCTCTTCAGTTATTTTTTTTTCTTCAGTGCTGCTCACCTTTCTTGCACTAATCTTTCCTGCTTTCCTCCTCCTTGCTTGTCTCTGTCCCGTGGACCGCAGCAAAACACAGGACTGGGGTTATTTAAACGAAGACGGCGAGCTGGGCCTGGCTTTCCAAGGGTTAAAGCAAGTTGCCAGGTTACTTTTCCATTCCATGCCCCTTCAACTCTATTAATTGGTTTTGACTTGCATAGACTTCCACTCTCAGGAAAAGGCTTGGAATACAAAGAAATGCATGCACTCAGGGCTGGCTTTCCCTGAGAGCTCCATGGCATTAGAAGATAATGAAATGCAGTTGATTGATGTTCAGCGCTCACACAGTGAGATGGAGGTCCATGTTCAGTCAAGTCGACGCTGTGTCCTTTACCATGCTCCATCTCTGCAGCTCTGAGGCCCTGGGGAGATGTTTGTCTTTTTATATCTGCTGTCAGTCAGGAGGCTGTGGAAGCACAGCAACTGTTTAAAGGCAGCAGTTTAATGTGTTGACTGATTCCAAATTTGGGGCAGTAGAAGCCTCTGCTGTTTTTTGTGAAGTAAAATACATAAAAGCAGTAGACAAGGTCATGTGCGACACACCGTGGCAGAGAGTGTAATTACAGCCTCAGAGGAATCCAGGGCAATCCAGGTTCCTTATGTTAATGTTCTTCCTGCAGGAGAATCCCTAGTTGTAATGTGGCAGATGCTGTAAAATTTTATTCTGGTCAAAATAATTTAATCAGATTTTTCACAATTAATGTTAGCTAATACTTAACAGTTGCCAAAAGTTTGCCTGTCATTGATACAGTTGTGTTATCTCTTAGTCTGCATAACCAAGCCCTCCTTCTGATACCGATGTCATACCTCTTCATTGCTGTAGATGTTTGTAGGGAGGAAGCAGGGTGCACCTGCACATTGAACATCATTCATGTAACTCTTCTCCCACCCCCCAGGCTGCTGGAGGCTCAGCTGCAGACTCAGAGCCGTCAGCACAATGATGAGGTTGAGGCTCTGAAAACGCAGATTGAGCTTCTCCGCGACGACCTGGAGCGGAAGCAGGAGCTGCTCAACCACACGCTGGCACTGCCACCCGATGTCCAGGTGGAGTTCAGCATCCAGCAGGAGATCACGCGCCTCACCAATGAGAACCTGGTAAGCGGGAGCTCCCCAGTGTGAGCACAGGCAGGCGTGCGGGGCTGGAGGGATGACTGACTTTCCACGCCTGTCTCAGGACCTCAGGGAGCAGGTAGAAAAGCTGGAGAAGCACGAGAAGAAGCTGAGGAAGCGGCTGAAGATCTACGACAAGCGAGTGCAGGAGCTGGAGGGTGAGAGACGGGAGGGTGTTCTGCAATCTTTGGAGGTACGGACACCCTTTGGGAATATGTAGTAATGTGTTATCTCCTTTTGTAGCGGCATCCCAGACGGTGGTCCAGCAGTCACGAGCCCGCCCCGAGCTGACACGACAGGCAACAGTCCAGCGCAAGGAGAAAGACTTTGAGGGTATGCTTGAGTACAACAAGGAAGATGATGCCCTACTCTTCAAGACCCTCATCACAGGTGATGCACCATTTCAGTTGTGATGTACTGAAAGCACCCCCACCCCCTTGTTACAGCCTCTGACCATCAACATATGCTTTCAGACATGAAACCCCAAGCCGTGTCAGCCACCGTGCCCTGCCTGCCGGCTTACATCCTGTTTATGTGCATCCGCCACGCGGACTACATCAACGATGACCAGAAGGTGCACTCCTTGCTCACCTCGACCATCAACACCATCAAGAAAGTCCTGAAGGTACGAGCCGCCTGGGCAGGACCAAACGTTTCTGCTTTGTCCAGCTCGGCTTGTGTGAAGGTTCTGAAACTGTGTCCTCAATCGCCCTTTGGCAGAAACACAACAAGGATATTGAGATGATGTCGTTCTGGCTGGCCAACACCAGTCGTCTCCTGCACTGTCTCAAGCAATACAGCGGGGAAGAGGTGAGACCCCTTTAACAGGGAAAGCAGAACACTGATGTGATTGAGAGGACCTACACCGTCTTACAAAGACTTTATCTTTTTTTTTTTTTCATGAATGTTATTTTGCCTCTGTCGCACAGAGTTTCATGAATCAGAACACCCCTAAGCAGAATGAGCACTGCCTTAAGAACTTTGACCTGGCAGAGTACCGTCAACTGCTCAGCGACCTGTCCATCCAGATCTATCAGCAGCTCATCAAAGTGGCCGAGGACATCTTGCAGCCCATGATTGGTATGTGTAAACCTTATGGTTGACCCAGGGGCATGACTGCTCTGATAAATTCAGAGGCCGAGCACTTCACAGGGGATCTTGAATATATAAAAATGAAATAAATGATAAAACTGTGTAATTCAGCTTTTAACAAAATAAAAGTAGAAACAACAACCTGACCATTATTACGATTATAAATGACTAACAATGTACAACTAGCAATGCCCCCCTCCCCACCCCATCCCCGACCGACAAATGTGACAAATCAGTCATTATTGTAGCACAGAATGTACAAAGGAGGTTGCCAGGGGCCCAAGGTAATATTTTGTCAGGGTAGACTACAATTTCTAGTGACACCCCTTCTTTGACTACTAGTAACAGACTAAACAGATCTGCAACATCTGTAAACCTCCGTCGAAATGGAAGTTTAGTAGCAGTGCTAATAGCTTACAGTATTTAGGAGACGACCAGTTTTTGGAATTTTCATCAGATAATAATCGTGTCAGTAAATGTACGTCATGGAGCAATGCAACCATATCCCCCTCCCAACAGTATCAGCCATGTTGGAGAGTGACAGCATCACCCTGGCTGGTGTCAAGCCCACGGGATACCGGAACCGCTCGTCCAGTCTGGACTACGACGGAGACAGACCGGGCACCTACACTCTGGAGGCACTGATCCGACAGCTGAACCAGTTCTACACCACCATGGCCGACCATGGCCTGGATCCTGAAATCATCCAGCAGGTCGCTCGACAGCTCTGCTACTGCATCAATGCCATCACTCTCAACAACCTCCTTCTGCGCAAAGATGTCTGCTCCTGGAGCTCCGGCATGCAACTCAGGTACCAGCTGATAACTTCTACTGAGGCGTCGAGTCTTCCGGTCGAGACCTTTTCACCCTGCTGAGATAGGAGGGGGAAGTGCATGTTGAACACAAGCTGGCTGCCGTTTCAGAAAGACTAATGGTTTTTGTCTGCTCATCTGGAATGACCTCCTGCGTGTTCGCACAGATACAACATAAGTCAGCTGGAGGAGTGGCTGCGATGTAAGAACCTCCACCAGGCGGGGATCCTGTCCACTTTGGAGCCGCTTATCCAGGCCGCCCAGCTCCTGCAGGTGAAGAAGAAGACATCTCAGGATGCTGACAAGATCTGCTCCCTATGCTGTGCCCTTACAGGGCAGCAGGTAAGGGGGCGGAACCTGTGATAAAGAGTGGGGAAATGACGGCGGTAGTGTGTTTGTACAAGGTGACGTGTGCTGAGGTGTACCTGAGGATACCACTTATGCTTGTTCTCCTGCAGATTGTGAAAATACTCAACCTCTATACCCCGCTCAACGAGTTTGAGGAGAGAGTCACTGTGTCCTTCATCCGAAGCATCCAGGTAGGTCTTCCTCAAACATTGAGATAAATGGTTTAATTTGCTGCTGCCAATGACAGCCTTTCTTTCTTGTTCTGATTGGTGTGTGTGTGTGTGTGTGTGTGTGTGTGTGTGTGTGTGTGTGTGTCTGCAAATCTTAGTCCAAGCTGCAGGACAGGAATGAACCCCCCACGCTTCTGGTGGACACCAAACATGTCTTCCCTGTCCTGTTCCCTTACACACCCTCAGCCCTCAGCCTGGACACTTTGCACATACCTGCGTGCCTCCATCTGGACTTCCTCACACGAGTGTGATGGCTCAGCAGTTCAGCCCCGGGTAGTAGAATCTTTTTTTTATTTAGGTGTCCTTCCACCCAACAGATATGGTTATTGTCCTTACCCAGAAAACCACAACAGATTTGAGATGGCAACACTTTTTTGTTTAGTCAATTAGTTACAAAACATTACTTCAAGTGAACCACCCCTGCTTCAAGCTGTCAGCACTGCTCTAGTACAAAGAGAATTGACAAGGCCTTTATGTATATTCAGTTTGATACGAGATACCTGCCATGAGTGGGTTAGACTTGGGCAACGGCTACTGCATCATTAAGAGAATATGCAAATATACAGTACTGAACAGAGTGTTGGTGGGCTCACATGCCCAAATTCTCCTTCCCAAATTTATTCTCAACATGGGGGACCAATAGTCCATGTTGCACAGGTTTTAATTAAATGATAAAGAGGACAATTGACAAGGTGCGGACCTGCAGCCAGAAGAATGTAAGGTCAAGTATGAGTGAATGATTGCTTGTTGTGGTCAGCCCTTCAGGTAGTCTGTATACAGCAGTCAGGGAAACAAAGCATGTTGTGGGTGGGAAGAGGCATGTTATAACAGAGAACAGAGAGACGAGGAACTGCTCTGCTAACACAGGTGAGTAGCTAGCTGGCGACCCCACAGGAAGTGGAGCGTCATTCAGCTTGTTAAGTGAGTTAGCGAGTCTACCGTTATTCACCATAGCAAAGCAAGAGCAGTGTAAGGAGGGGAAAAAAAATGTGGAAATCAAATGAGGCTACGCCTTCAATGAGAAAGAAAGGGGGAAAAAAGATGAAAGGTTAAACTAGAGAACGTACTGGCTAAATCACACCTTAACAAAGATGTGTTGCTATCAGCGTCAGGTTGGATGTATGTATGAAAAGTTACCAGAATTGTATTTTCATTACAACTGCTGAAATGCTGACTTAAGTTTTTTTTTTTTTTTTTTTAACAGACTGTTAAAGTACGGTGTCATGTTCACTGTTTTTGAATATGTTATGATGCTGGAAATTTTTTTATGTCATATTTATACAGGGGAGAGTTATAGGTTTTCTTACTGTCTTGTCTCTATAGTTGTACAAATGCAACGTGGTCGCTGCAGTTTATTGGTAAAACTTGGTGCAGGAGCAATCTCAAACTAAACATCTCGCTTTAAGATTTTCACTCTTTTGTTGCCACCTAGTGACAATAGTGGTGCAGTACACAATCTGGACAGACCACATTGTCTTTGTGGCTGCATTTCTCAAAATCCCAGCTACTTGGTCAAACTCCTGCTCACACGTGCCATAGAAACACTTCACTTATGCTGACGTGTTTAACCATTCGATTTATAATATGCAATAGGCACATCTTGTGCCTAAATCGATATAATAATACTCCATTCTGTTGTTTAATTGTGGCTGACTGAGCCAATTATCTACAACAAGGCAACAATGATAGTTATTGAATACACGAGTATTAATTGGTAATGAACATATGGTCATTTAAAGGATTCCAAAGGGGTATACAGGGGATATCCAAGGTGTATTCTTCTAAGCACTGCATAATTCTCAGTTTGAATCTCCAGATTGTTGTTTCAAATGATCAGATGTGAACACTGTCTAATGCATTTTTATTGCTACGCTGTCTCCCACAAATGGGTAATCGGCAATAAAAAAAAAAAATAAAACAAAGTATTAGTGACTGGTGATTGTCTAAATGTTTATATCGCTTACAAATGTCGACAAAATCTGCAGTGTATTTTCACACTTGCATAATCAAATGTCTGCAGAATCAGATTAAAGATTTTTAAAAATCTCTTTAATCCACTCCCTCCCGAGTGACATTAGGGAAATGACAGCAGATTATCATTGGTATATGTTTTACAAGCACACCCATTTCATCCCAAGAATGGCTGTATGACAGATTGGATTACACTGCTGAGCACATTTTGCATAAATCCTTTTGTTTAACTATTTGTGTGCCTTAATAAACAGCACTTGTCAATAGTGAAACAAGCTCCTTTGCAGGTTTTTAGTTTCCTTTGCTAGAAATACACCTACTGTATAGGGTATCAACATCTAGCAAAAAATAAAAACAGGAAACAGCAGTTTAAACTAAACCATCAGCTGGTAAAAAACAACAAACTGGCCCATGAATCACTGGTACACGGCCTGTCATAGTGACACCACAGCTAATTAGAAGACAGCACTTTGGCCTGTATGGGAAAAGGCATATAGTAATTTGTCTTTAAAATGGGTAAGTGTTCCAGTAAACAAATGCTAATATGAAAAGTCATTACCAATATAAATATAATTTGGGTCACTGCACCTGACTGGTCGACCACAAACATTGTTTTTGAAGTCGCGCATAGGCTTAAATGTCAAAGGTTGGTCTATGCGCTATCAACAATCTTTAAAAGCCACTGAATAAAATAAACAGGGGTGTCTACATATGGAAGATTATCGCTGATAACAGTGCAGATAATTTTTTAAAAATATAACAATAACAACACTCAAATTAAAAAGCTCGGTAGCTTTTTTTAACTCAAGATGTCAATAAGATATTTCACTGACCTATTACAATTTGTGTTCTTGAACAGTCTGTATCAGATCTTGATAGCTTTGGGCATTTTCTTTTCTTGATAGATTTTGGTATGTCTCTGCATGTGAGAAATGTGATGTCCTTTATATCCATGATCATTTTGAGTTGAAACGGACCGACTTGCAGTAGAAGTTAGTGTCCCCTTGGCTCCAGAAGTGCAACATGTTAGAAGACAAACGTTGACTATAAGTACAATTTGAACAAAATTTCACACTTATAAACAGACTGCCAGAACGCTTAGAAGGTCAGGAAGGTCTGAAAGCCACGAAGACCACCTAAGCCTTCATTTTACTGTGTTGCACCATGTATAAGATGTGTTGAGCAATTGATTCCACTGAGATTACATGCTTTTTTACTTCGGTAAACTTCAGACAAACCCTCAGTGGGGCCCACACCACACAAACTCCTTTAGCTAAAAAGGGTAAATCATTCCACTTGCCTAAAAATGACACTATGAAACATTCATCTGTGTTCTCAACAGTTCTGCTGCGTACATAAATTTAGAGCTTCTGAATTGACATTGAAGCAAGCATTCAATTAGCTATAAAAAATGTTTCAGATAGTACAATGAATAACTCTGAGAGGCCTCAGTACCCGTGACCAGTAAAGCCACTTTTCACCATTGTTGAAATCTGGAATTTTAGTCACCATGGTGAAACGTTTCTGCGTAAAGGAGAAAGAAGTCCAGTTGACATGACTAAACTTCCAGATAACCTCACCTGGACGACTGAGAATCTTCATAGACACCATTGTTGAAAACTTATCTGCTGCTAGTCATTTAATTGAAATCTTAAAATATTTCTCAGCATATATAATACAATGCCAGTACCAGAATTAACAGCAGTTACAGGAGAGTGAGATGGATTTACCCTAGAGGTGGCCTGTGGCTTAACAGACAGAACAAATGGTTTAAACCCTGTCCCAGCCACCACCTGTGACCCTGATCAAGATGCTTAGAGCCTGCTCCCTCAGTACTGAATGATATCTGGCTTTTCTAGAGGTGGGTTAAATACAGAAAACCAGTTTTATTGTAACATGTACGGTATATGCACTCAATGACAATAAAAAGATCTTATTTCTTTGGTCTTTCCTTGTGTTTCAGTTTGAGAGAAAAAAAAAGTAAAATGGTATTAGTAATTTAGCAGATGCTTTTATCCAAGGCAACTTACAACATTTCATATGTGTGTTACAATGAGCTAGTGCAGGGTGTATTGCTTTGGGACATGCCGGGTGGCCAGGCTGGGATTTGGTCGGGGGGCTTCTGCATCCCAGCCTGATGTTCTACCCATTGAGCCACCAGGCTGCCGTAATACTACTATATAGTACTAAACATCAGAGTAGTTGACATAATCTCTTCAAGTAATAGGGCTGACAGTTAAAATACAGATCAAAGCTCCATAAAATTTAACTAGGACCTTCTATGGTAACAGAAGCTGTTGGTTGTATTTGAGGTCAGCTGAGAAGGTACCTTCATGCTTATTTTCAATCAGATCGCTGCATATCCATGGTCTTTGACAATTTTTAACTTTCATTTTCATTTTCTGTTTTTAGTTTAGTTTTTACATCTGTGTTGTCCAGATATCACTATGAAAGAAGAAGAGAATCTGCAGTCTGTCAGAAAAGTCGTGTATTCTACATTACGCTTTCTGACCAGTACTCTCTTTCATCATACACATTACGGTCTGCTCCGAAACGTGACTGCAGAGAACTCACTCTTCCCAAAGCCTACTTGTACAAAACCCTGTATGGTGGTCTTGTTTGATCTTATTTTAACTGTTGTCAGCCATATCATTTTCATGGACAGCAGCCTGTTGCTGACATTAAAGCAAAGCCACAGTGGTATTGTGTGGACATTTTAAAGTTGTGCGATACCCAGTACTGTGTTTTTGCATAAAGCCACATGCACAGGTGTGGCAAACCACGATCCTGGACGTGGCACAGTGGGTGCAGCTTTCAGGGCATTTGCTTTTTGATTATTTCTGATAAAGCCACATGTTGGACTCGATTAATGCAGCTGTTCACACTCACCACCAATAAAAATACTCTAAATAGTAATTAATATGGTCCCTTTTAAAGTTATTACATTGTTTTAAAACGTGGCTTAAGTACTATTGTATTTAAGTGTTAATAGTATTTGGTATTTAACCTTATTAGAGTAACTCATTCATTATGCTTGAGCGACCTACATCCTAAACAAAGCAAGGATCATTACCTAACATCAGGATTTTCAGTCTTATGTGAAGAAATGTGGAGACAGGTCCACATTTAGGCACTCTGCCCAAACCTGAAACAGAGCGGCTGGTCTCTCATCCTGCCCTCCTGCCCCTCCCTGCTCTGTTTGGGGAGTGACACAGTGTGAACGTGGTTTTCTGCTTGTTCCCATGACAGCTGTGATCCGCCGCGCCAGTTTGGCAGTTAGGCAGGCAGTTGGGCACACAACTCAAACAACAAAGACAAACCCACCCAAAGACTCCTCTGGCACCTCAAACATGCAGCACTCAAAGTGCGTCTGTGCCCATTTTTAACTGACCTACTCGAGGCTGACAGCACCACATACAACCATTTTGTGTCCATCTTTATTTGGCCCATTAAGAGCTGACAGAACTACATACAGCTATTTTATGTGCATTTTTATTTGGCCCATTAAGAGCTGACAGAACTACAAACACCTATTTTGTGTGCATCGTTATTTGGCCCACCAAGAGCTGACAGAACTACATACAACTATTTCGTGTGCATCGTTATTTGGCCCACCAAGAGCTGACAGAACTACATACAGCTATTTTGTGTGCATTGTTATTTGGCCCATTAAGAGCTGACAGAACTACATACAGCTATTTTGTGTGCATTGTTATTTGGCCCATTAAGAGCTGACAGAACTACATAC
>JABJVR010049245.1:47597-60103 GCA_025773905.1 Chitala chitala | reverse complement strand
CCCCCCCCCCCCCCCCCCCCCCCCCCCCCCCCCCCCCCCCCCCCCCCCCCCCCCAGGCGGCGTAGAGAAGCTCCATTAAGTCTCAAGCCGGGCAGGGCTGTAAACAGAGACTGAGCTCAGGTCTGAGGGTGGTTAAGCTAACAGTTAGCAAAGCCTACGAAGCCAATCCATCTGGGGATGGAACATGGAGGGAAACAAGTTCTGAGAGTGGGGAGGTAAGTGGGTGGAGGGAATCAGGAGGCACACAAGGGAAGAAATGCTGAGAGAAAGCAGGGGGGGGGGGGGCGTTGAAGACAGGGCAGCAGCACTGGGACTGAGTAGCCCAGTGCCTCTGAAATGTACCAACGTAGCAGGACGAGCTAGCGCAATGCTTGCAGTGCAGGTAAACTGTCCCGTTGTTAAACTTTGGTCCACCCACACATTACATGTACTGTTCATTACACGTACAAAAGGCCTCACCCGTCTATTTTTATGCATGTTGCTGTAAGGGGGAACCTGTCTGTTGAAAAATGATGAGCTCACCTGGAGTCATTGAAGCTGTACCAGTCTCCCAGGGTGGGGTTGCGACAGTAGGAGGTGTAGTGGCCACCCATAGTGGTGCCTGAGTGGTTGGACACTGCATACAGGTTGTAGACTGCATTAACTAAGGACACAGGGAGAAAGGGTTACTGTTATTCAGCAGAACTAGCTGTTGTCATGGCAAAGGTCTCTCACAGCCATAACACGCACACACGTGAGACTGGCAGCCATGCACATTACCGCAGATTTGGGCCCGTCACACACGGTCTGCAGCGCTGAGGGACGGTGGGAACGTACCGCTGTTGTCTGACGCAAACTCCCTGAGGTCCAGGTCCTTCATAGGGAAGTTCACAAAGGTGGTCAGCTTGCTGGTCCGGACACGAGCCTCTGAAAAGCGCTTCAGATCTGAGCGAGGCAATCAGTCAAGGACACCTGGCTCCCTTCACGTGCTCCGATTTATTCACAGGCCGCTACTCACAACCCAACAGCTCACCCTAAAGTAAGGCCGCAGTGTGGCAAACATGTATAGTACAAACACTATAGGAAAGGATACGAAGTACTAGGATCTTGGGGAATTTCTGGATTGTGAACTTCTTTGTGCATTTCTTCCTGGCTTTACACCTGTAGCATGTCTGTAGGAGTGAGAACACACACAAACATGCACATATTAGACACTGCTGACCGTGAAGGCCTTTGTTACACCCAGTCCATTACTGCTACCACAGAATGGCGATTTATGCCAGTAATGGTACAGTCACTGACATAATGGGATGTCAATTGGGTCATATGATCGGTAGAGGGGCAGGGCTGTGGACTCTCACCGGCTTCTCATCTCCATCCAGCATGTCCTCCTTAGTGAAAAGCCTTATGCAGTCCATCAACGTAACCTCACCGTAGGTCTTCTGTGGAAGGGGAAAACCAGTGTGCTGGATGTTACCCACAATTCCTCACACAAAGTCAGCTAGCATTTAGTTAACATTAACTGTCCAAACAGGTGCTACAAGCACACTGTCTGTTATGACATATACCTTGGCGATGGGCAGGGAGAGGTCCCAGAAGGGGTCAAACACGGTAGAACAGTAGCCACATTCACTGCATGTCAGAGAACTTTTCAACTGGCCGACAAAGAGATCTGTGTAAAGAGAGAGGAGTAAGCGTGGCTACAGCTGCACACAAAGACAGGCATTAGCAAACTAGGCTGAATTAACATAGGATAACGGGCTTCGACATACGGATAACGGGCTTCCACATACGGATAAAGGGCTTCGACATACGGATAAAGGGCTTCAACATGCCCAAATGCACCTGGCTAGACACTCACCCACTATCTTGCTGTCCTCTCTCTCCAGGTACTTATTCCACATTCTTTTTCCCTTCTCTTCATCACTGCAAGAAAGGGAACAAGAGTTTGGGCTTGTGTCATGAAGGGCACAGCACCTGCCTGACCTGCCCTCCAGGTGGACTCCTGATGGGCCATGTGGTACAAGTGTGACATTCCCCAGGACGGGAGCGTCCCCCCCCCACCGCGCACCCTCATGTGACTCAGCAGAGCCGGATTCCCTCTGCAAGCTGTCAGCGGTGCAGTTTGTTCAGACATGTTTATTAAATAATACAACAGGAACCAGCAGCACGGCTTGCGTGACTACTGAAGAATTTCAGTGAAGTGTTCAATGGCACCAGGCTGACATAGGAGGCCCGCATTTTCAGCGTGAGAAAGAATATGCACCATTGTACGGAAAATGTGGTGCAAATGGGCTACCTTTAGATATACATTAGTAATACCAGTACAGATCAGACCAAATACGCTTTTATACGGCTAACAAGTAAAACCTAATTACAGCATAAACTAACTATTTGACTAGGTGTAGTTATCAGGGATTATACAGCTGTTAAAATACAGGGGTAGTATCTTGTGACAGTCTTGCATACCTGACTGGTGATTTACACAGTACTACCAGGGGTTAGACTTAGGTACCGTTATAAAGCAGTTACTTTATGATAACAATCTAACAAGATCTGCAGAAAAAGGTCATAGGCCCGCACTTACGGCAGGTGGTCCAAGTCCTCCATGTGGGCCCGTGGCCGGACGGTGACCCGGTTCACCTCGTTGTGAAGCCCATCCAACAGGAACCTGAGAAACTCCTGGGCGTCCTGCTGGCTGGAACAAACAGATGCTACATAAGATCAGGCCATCTGTGTCCTGCAATACGCAGGGCCCCCCCGACAGCGGCACACGAAGAATCTAAATCAAAACTTCATCTAGCTATTAGTCTATTATTACTGTCATCGCTGTTTACTAGCTCATATCCAACTCAATTTACACAGTCTACAATTTAAACACTGTGTCTATTTACACATCTTAACACTATTTGCTGAAGGGGGTAATGCAGAGTTTCTTGCTCTATGTCACAAAGGTGCCAGAGTTAGAATTGTGGGAGTTTAAGTGCTTTGACCATTGCATGGTATCACCCTACAATGGCACCATCCAGCCTAACAATTCAATTTATTTTTATACAGCGCCTTTTGCAACAGAGTTAACTCAAGGTGCTTTACTGATACACAACACCAAAGGGACTGGAGCCTAAACCAGTCTGCTGAGGGTGCTGGGCAAATCATGACTTAAACTGAACAGGGTACGGCCCCACTACTCCTGGCCCACTCCCCTGAGGTGTCACTTACTTGTAGCCCACAAATCGAGGAGCGTACTTCTGGATCTGGGTTTTAAACTCAGATGGGCTGACAGCCTCGTTGCTTGGTGACGTCCACAAAGTCTGTATGAGTTTGGCAAACTCTGCAGGGGGGAGTGCGGGATTTGGGACAGAGAGGCATGGTTGACATTCAGCAGAACATCCCCTGGGTGGGGAAAGATGTGAGCAGGGAGACACGCGGGTAACTAACCTTCCATTAGCGCAGTGTGTGCACGGCTGTTGTTGTTGAGGTCTCGTCGATGGGAGCTGTGCAGACAGTAGTCACGCAGGTCCCGCGTGTTGCTCAGGCACTGCAGGATGGAGTTCATGAAACACTGTGGGGGGAAGACTCTGTGTATTAGTCGAGTTGCCTTCATTACAGTGCAATTCTGCGGTTTCTCACACATGCTTTTATCCAAACTGACAAGGTGCATTTTATTCTGTTGGTTACGCCTCCTTGAAGAGGCCCTTTTAACACGTCCCATTTATGCAGTGCGTTCACTACCTGCTGCTCGGTGACAGCACACAAGGCCGTGTGGGTGAGAGGGCCTGTCACTTCTATGACATGCCTGCTAATTAAAACGCTGAGCTGATAAGTGCTCTTGAGAAGGGCTGGGGTGGCAGAGGTGGGAGGTACACTTCAGTTTCACTTCCCTGTTTAAAAGAGTATTTTTAGAGCCCATTCTATGTTGCTGCTTTACTGAGAGAAAGCAGGGTGAGAAGCAGATTGACTTGCTCAGGGTCAGGTACTGAATCCCCAGCGGATCCCAAGGTGCTGCAAATGACCATCTGAGGGACTTGATGAGGCAGACCTCACCTCTGCTAGTCAGCTTAGGGTACTTTTTCTGTGTCACCATGTAGGTTTGAGCACACCCTTGGGTCCTGTCTATTAGTATCTCTGCTGTGTTCGAGAGCACCCTCCCCAAGGTTCCCCCAGGAGACTCACCGTGTTTCCCAGGTTCCGTAGGCCCACCAGCCCTTGTGCGGTCTTTGAGTTCTGTAAACAGACAGTACGGAAAAATGGCCTGAAAAAAATGTCACACAAATACCCTCAATGACACGGTCCAAAATGAGAAATAGAGTCAGCTGACAGCAAGTTACAGGGGTGACTCATGTACCGGTGATGACACAGTATTACATCTCAAACAGGAGGCAACTATTCCCCGCACACACACACACAGTGCCACAGCGTGAGGTACACCCGGCCCGCCTGCCAGCGTGCGAGACGCAGGCCAGAAACTTGACACAGTAGCATGCTGTCACTCCTCCGAGCCATGGCCTTTATGCAGCTGGTGACGCAGTGGAAAGAAACCCAATGCACCAGCAGAGCGGAGCTCAACGTGTGCCGGAGGTGACCTGCTTTGCACTTCGGTGTCTCACGTAGACACGGGTGAAGGCAAGGTTCAGGTCAAAGCGAGATGTGCTTCTGTCATGCCGCGGCAACTGAGCGGGGAACAAACCACTGTTTGCAGGGCTTTTCCACATCCAGTACAAAGGAGAGTAATAAGCACTTACAGGCTTCCTTCATAATTCAAGCAAATGGTTTTTGGAAAACCTGTTTTTGCTATGTAAACTCTGACATGTTTTCAGATCAGGGCTGAGAGTTACTTCATTTTCATAACAGTGCTGTTTTGTGCCATAAAGTATGGAAACTCACACAGCACAGAGATGCTAAGCTGTGAAGCAGACAGAGAAAGCACGCACATGCACACACAGACGCGCGCACATGCTGTGACCCTGTCTGTTGCTCCTCGTTGCAGCAGGGACAAAACGTGAATGTCAGTATAAATCTGATTTGCGGTCACGGGTGGTGCAGTTGCTGCATTACGCCCTTGGGCCCACCCCTCAGCGCTGTGGGCATGTGTCATCTCTCAGACAGAGTCAAGAACACGATCACGTCGCACCCTGGTGCGCAACAGCGTCACAGCCCAAAATAGACCCCCCCCCACCCCCCCACTGTCCCATTTAATTATGTCGTGCGCCGGCCTTCATGGTGAAACGGTGCCCACGGCAGCTCCACGCTCGTCAGCTTCTCGGCCAAAAAGATTTTCGCACGGCTATTTTTAATGGACGCCTGCCAGCACTCCGGTAACAGCGCAGAACATCGGAGCGAGACTCCAGCTCAAACCAAAGACACGGGGTAGGCGTGTCACCCAAAACGTGAATAATGGGACAAGATGAGAGGCGAGGTGCACTGTAACGAAACAGGACATGGGCAGAGGAAACCACTTGCAGGGCGCAGTGTTTCATTAGCAGAAGTAACAAAATCCAAATTACTAATCCAGTTATTGGCTACATCAGGCCAGGCAAAAATTCGAGAATCTGGGAACAGTAATCCGAAATGAGGACGACACAAGGAGTACACAGAAGGAGGGGAGGAAAGATAGTAGGAATGGAAGGCCCTGGCAAAAGAGAATGGCATACACCAGGTAAATGCAGTGCTCAATGTCATAGGCATACCATAATACTTTGCTCCGTACCTAGGAGATGAAGCACCTTAAATAGTTGAGGGCTAATTGGGAACAGGTGTAGGTAATGACAACGAGTCGGAGGGGAGGCGTAGCTGGAGGGGGCATGACACATACACTCAGACACATTCCAAACACTCCTCAAAGGAACAATACGTCACTAACGGAATTAGGTTCTCTGGTTCGGCTCCTGTTGCACGTTTCCCCATTGTCTAAAAACAACCCGCAGAACACTTCGGTATTCAGGTGTTAACTGTTCAGTTATAACAGGAATGTGAGAACGTGACTCCCAAACGCTAAAATTAATTATAGAGGTAAAAATACAGCTAGCAAATAGCTATCTGATGACAAACAAGTAACAGAAGAGACAAGAGAAGCATAGACGCTTGAGAGAACGGACAAACCGAAACAGAATGGCATGGACTCTAAATATGCATCATAATGCAGGCAACAGGTCAACAGCAACGAAGGAATGACTCAATTCTCTGAACAAACTGCAAGCTGTCGAGCCCAACCCTAATCCTACTGCTTCCCGAAATGGCCCAATTTGTTGGCTCAAAATTTCAACTGGTACAGATGAAAGCTCATTCCCAGCATGATGTCACCGGGGCTTAACGGGTTGAATGTAGAATAGTCACACTTGACCGGCTTCGCGTTGAAGCCAACAGGGGCCCAGACTCAGGCACGGAGACACAAACTGAGCCTGAATGTACAGGCGTGTCTGAGCTTGTCTGGGCTGCAGCTTTTATACAAGCGGTGTCACTTATTGTCAGGCATGCGTGTTTGTACGGTGCAAACACAACGAGCGAATCACACAGGCCCCTGATGGGCCTGTTCTGAGAGGTACATTCGACAGTGCAGACTACAGAAGAAGTCTGTCCTTGTCACAAGGGTGCAGAGCTCCATGGTCACGCCTGACCTCGAGATGCCAGCCTGCCCACATCAGGGAGGGGGGACTCAGACACGTGCAGACCAATACTAAGGCTCACTGACACACATACATACGCACACACACACACATGTAGGCACGTTCTTTGTAGAAACTCACACCCTCCCAGCACCTCTCCTTCCAGAAGAGGGGAAAAGCAGTGTGAGGCAGCCCACATCTCCAACACACACAAACACGACTTCTCCATCTCTCCCTGAGATGGAAGTGGGTCATAGTGTACCAGCGTCCTGCAGCACAGAAGGGCAGGGAGAAACTAATCCCGCTTTTATAACCCCTAAATACAGAAAGCAGAGCTGCCACAGGATGCAGAGCAAAGTCCTCAGATTACAGTGCAGCACCCAACTACACCCAAGCACAAGCTTCAAGCTAAAATATCCAGAAAGCAGCGCTTCCATGACGGTTAAGGTACCAGCTGTAGGAACCATGCAGACTGGCCTTTTATTGTCTTTTGAAGGTGAACAAATCTGGCAGCTACTGAGGAGACAGAATTTACTCCTTTCCTGTTTGCCAACCTGTGATGAACAGAACCAAACAGAACCAAGCCACCAAAAGTATAAGGCAACTGAGAGCATCATTATCTGCCTCATGCCAGCATGATCGCTGAGCAAGGACGTGTTATGATTCAGCAAGGACACAAATCTGCAGCTCACTAGTTTAAACTCCCATGCCCATAGCTTGTGTATGAATAAATACGTGACTAAGAGATAAACGCCCAAGGTGTTTACGGGTACATTTAGTACACGGAGTCTGCAAAACAGACACTGCCAGGCGTCTCGTCAAAGAGACCTTGGGAGGTTAGCTGGGCTGATGGGCTGATCTGGAGGTCCTGGTACCCAGCTGTGGGCTGGCTCTTCTCTGAGAGCACGCCGCAGGAAGGCAGCGTCCGCTGCGCTGTGTGAACACCAGCTGGCACGGGCCCAGAGCTGGTGAAGCTTGAGGACTCAGTGTTCTGAAACCCCCTACCTCCCCCACCAAAGCTCCTTATGCTAGATGGCCCCTCAAAAAAAGGCCCACATGGAAGGCTGGAGTGAAGGTGGTACTAGGGAGTATGGTCTAAGCCTCAGCACTCACCGTGCCACCCCCGAGCAGACCACTATTGGATGTGGATCTCTTTCCAGAAGAAAGAGATGTCCTTTCAGCCTGGATTCTCAAGCCCTTTAGCCCTGCACCTGACATCCTTGTCTGGCCTGTAAGAGACACGCTACTTCTGAAGTAATAACAGCCAGGCTGGTGTCCTCTGTACACCTTGTCACACTGTAGCTCCATCCCCTCCTCACGCCACCTAGCTTCATCTGAACACCTTGCAGCCCTTATCGTCAGACCTTCAGCTTTTCACTGCTGCTGTGCGTTCACAGCTATGTGTCCTTTAACGGCAAGGAAAAAAAGCCAAACCGCTGTTCATATCTCCCACATATAGTGGAGCACAATGACCTTATGAAAGGCGGAGATATGAGATTGCAGCGTGCCATGTTATGTAACCACTCTGTTCTTAAACAGTGACCTCTGCGTGAGGTTATCATGGGCTGGTGTTAATGCGTTACCCCTTACAAAAAAAGAACACGCGTTGGCACAAATGTGTTTTAATTTATATGCAAATACATGTACAGTGTGCCAGCTGTGATGATAAGTACGGTACAGTCTAAGACAGGGTGAGATGGTGGTTTATAGCATGTTTGAGCAAAAATGAAAATATTCAAAAATTCAACTTTAAACATGTTAAATATAATAATAGTTTTAAAGTACTTTACACAACTGCAATCTATCCTATCCTAAAATACTGCTGATAAATTAAATTAATGCATTATATGATATATGCATGATATGAAATATTAATCACAGTTCAACCACGGTTGCATGGCAGCTTACTGTAAAATGTGTTCATTCCTACCTCCCAGTGAGGACAAAACAAAGGGTTTCATTTAAGAACATACTACAGGATACGTACAACTTTTCACACGGTAATTAATGGCGAAATGGAAAGCACATTTCTGACTTTCATCCAGAGTACAGAAAGCTATTCAAACCGAACTTCTTCAATGACTGCGTGTGTCATTAATTTATGTAAACTTTAAAACGAACATGCCCGGGTCTATTCAGATAAGGAACTTGCCATGTACGAATAATAAACCATTAATAATCTAAAACTCAATGGATTTTTTATGCACACCTATTTTAACGAGACTTTGTTCTAATTGTAGTCGGTCATTTTTAATAATGTCTCAAATCATGTATGTGGCAGACTGGGGCTTATCTCAGAAAGCACATAATGTACGGTGGAGTGACCTGAAACCTTGGCGGTGCTCTTTGGCTGCTTAGCACCTAAAGCAATCAAGGTTGGAAAAAACGTATATATAACCACTGAATAATAAAAATGTCTGAGATACTTCAGTTCACGAAAATCTCCCCAATATTTGTATATACCACATTATTACTGACGTGTACATTTGACCAAAGAGGGCTGCAGGACCCCCCAGAGGGGGCTGCAGGAGACTGGAGCACGCCGCGGAGCATCACCAAGACTTTTGAAGCTGCCAAGGACTGGCCATATTACGTAATGCGGACGGAGGAAACAGCGCACACTGCACAGAGGTGAACTTTCTTAGCTTCTGCATGTTGCTTAACGGAGCGAAAAATCGAAGCAGGAACTACTTAAACTCAGAGAAAAAAAAAATACAAACCATTACACACTGCCATTCTGAAAACTGTTATATAGTGTCATGCCGTCACGTATGAGAAACTCTAGCAGAACGGCGATATAAACTCTTTAGTTCAAAAAACAGGAATCAGCGCTGGGAAATATTTAAATGTCGGAACATCGGGGTAAATTTAGAAAACAATCCTCGGTTACACGTGTAGGTAAACTGCTGTTAGTTATTAACCACGCCTACGAAAAACTGCAGTTATCTTACATAAACTAGTCAATCAATGCTAAAAACCGAGATGTTATATAACTAATGATGTCAGATTGCCATCTTTAGTTATTTAGAACAGTCCAAATACTCGGGAAATTCGGTCCCTTTAAAAGATGAACATCAGAAGACACACACGAGATCCACATTATTTTTCACTGAATGCAATTTTTGTAGATCGTTAGGAGGATGCTGTAGTTAACTTGATCCCCGTTAAAGTACGCACAATATCACATATCGGTAACGCAAAACGTGTCCTTACCTTAGCTTGGTTAATGAGAAGACCCACGAAAGTGGACACCAAGACAGAACCCGACACGGTGTTAGTCTTGCGCCGCAGGTCCTGCTTAAGAAAGGGGAACACGGCGGCCGGCGGGTCCTCCGGGACGGTCACGGTGTACGACTGTCGCATGCTTGGCATGACGGCGTTAAGGCGCTTGATTTGCGGATAATACTGTTCCTTCGTGGCAGAAAAAGACACGAGTTTGCGATTTGGGTTGTGCAGGCGCCTTTTCGTGGTTCTAGGATGCCGCGATCACGTCTACTTCATGTTTCACGGGGCGCCTGTTTTGGTTGCAGAGGGAGGGCTCTTTGCGTTGATCCACGAGAAACAGTCAGCCTTATTGTCACAGTCACGAATCACACGCGAAATACTAAGCCGATCAGTCCCACCACATCAGCGTTAATGCTACGGTGTACTAAGGCAAAGCGCTTGAATTGCCACACATTCAAATATGAGCTCCAAATAACGCCAAGTGAAAGACAGCGCTATTCTTCCTCCCTCGCCGCCCCTACATTGTGACACGGTACACAAACGGAGCTCGTTTTACTCCGCCGTATACACGCCTCCTCCGCCTCGCAAACACGTCATCAGACGAGTCATGCCTTTCACACGTCAAACGCCGGCAATCGACATCAATTTTACATGTTCATGTTTGGGGGGAGAGGGGGTGTCTGAATTCCACTGTGCGCTTTTATCTGTACGTGTAAAACAATTGACAACTTTACTGTTCTCGCCTCAGCGCAATATTAGTAATTCTTAATGATGGTTAATTCTTTTCTTCTGATAGTATGGCAATTTTCCGATGCGTGGGAACGGCTGGATCTGAGGATGCATTCGATGGGAGTACAAATCTCTGAGCGAGCGGAGACCGCAAACTGTACTGAAATACGGTCCCGCTATGACAGGGCGTCCGCACGGGTCTATCCCTGTACCGTCACCTGGAGCCGGTCACACTTCTTTTTCCAACGGCGCGATGACTTCCTAATTACTCAGGTAGTAGAACAGTACAGGTGACTGTCATGAGGATTCACCTGTGATGATGTCAGCCAAGACAAATGAAGAAAAAAAAAATGTTTGTATCATGACAACATCAGGCTGAAGTGCCCTTTTGAAACCACTGACTATAGTGCCAACTATGCTGAGAAGGATATGCAGCCTGGCAGAAAGTGCCTTTCCCCAATGTGCATGTGAAGCAGTCAGGACGCACGTCGAAGATGGGGGCACATAAAGGGTCTGCTGTGCACAAACCGCTGTAACGTTTCTAACCGTGGTGCTGCGGATCAAGGACGGGACACTGAGTGCGATAGAGGTCAGGGCGACAGCAGAGCACGATGTTCTGAGCACTCATCCTTGACTGTGCCATACTGATCAAACTCTGTATATGTAGCATTTCAACAAGAGAGGGTGGCTGGGATAGCTCTCCAGTTCAGTGCTGGACACTCACTTTAAACCAGTTAATACAGGGATAGGAAACATCATCTTGAGTGACCAGCATAATGGCTAAATTTCCACCCATGTCCTTGGTTCTTTCAGCCACAGGTCTAAACTAGTTTTCAACAGCCTGTGGAGACCCTCTTACTATGGTGTGGCACAGTGTCCACGCGCGGGACTAGCCGCGGCACAGCGTCCAAACACACAGATACATTACACAGTGATATGCAGCAAGTGGGGAAGGGGGCTTGACCACCCACTTCACATACCTGTGCACCAGTGACTACTCCCCAAACTGCTAAATTAATGCATGGATAGGGGGAAAGTATACAGACATTAATACCTTGGCTTTGGAAATACTACACTTGCATTGGTCAAGAGATGTCATGTGGGTGTGCGTTGACTTGGTGGAACTACACTCATGGTTCAGGCAGCCTAGTCACTATTCAGTCAACATTCCAATTCCACTAAAGGGACCTGTCGTCTCCAGCAAATAGCATGACCAGACAGTCAATCCTTACAGGGATTACATTTTTTTCAGAGCACATTAAAACATTACTAGATACCAATTAAAATAATTTTCTTTTGAAAAATTTATCATCAATAAACATTTTTTCTCTGCTTTGAGCAAGGCCATATTACACCGTTTTCGTTATTTTCACGGAATCATACGCCTCATTGTTTATCGCTTATGTAAACGTTGATTCTTTCACTTCATCAAGGTCCTAAAAATGAAAGCCATTACACTTGTCAGGGAAGGCCTGTCCTGAACATTGACCGTCATGTCCCTGTGCCTGAAGTTATGAATAAACACGAGTAGGCAAGATGAAGCATTTGTACATGAGCGCTTTACAGACTGAAGCGCATGTATTGCACCCTTTTATGAAATACTGGCTTTAGTCAAACATTTCTATATTAGTGAAGTAGCATATTGGAAGCTCAGAATGTTCCCAAAGCCAAGACTCCAAAAAGAGTCATAAAAGTCTACTGAAACACTTGCATTTTAACTAGTGTAGTGTACTACCAGTCAGTAAGGAGGGTATATGCATGTATGCTAATGACATAGCTGTATACTGGGGACACACACGATAACAACCAGCTCACTGCCTTTTAGAACAGTGGGAGTTTTCACTTACTTTAGTCATGAATCACTCAGCTCTGCCATGTTCCCCTTTTGCGATAGCACCTCATTATGACGTGGAGATGAATTCAAAGACAAACTCGAGTGAGGGCTTCACACTAGCATGTGCTACACAGCCA
>JABJVR010049245.1:12936-47497 GCA_025773905.1 Chitala chitala | reverse complement strand
GGTCACAGCAAAGACAAACTCGAGTGAGGGCTTCACACTAGCATGTGCTACACAGCCAGGTCACAGCAAAGACAAACTCGAGTGAGGGCTTCACACTAGCATGTGCTACACAGCCAGGTCACAGCAAAGACAAACCTTCCACATTTGCTGTAAACCTATTACACATTCATACTCAATTAAAATCAAACATTCTGTATTGCCACATTTGCTTTGTCAGAAACTATAAATGTGAATTCTGAACTCAAAGGTCTGTTGGCTGAAGGTCCTCCTCAACTCTTCTGCCCAGTGGGCACCTTTGGAGAGTTATGTCTAATTTATTGTGTACTAGGTAATCTTGTGCTTAACCATTAACCGACATTGATTGTTCCAGCAGTTAAATGCTTTTGGCTTGTGGTGTGGCACAAGACGTAACAAGGCTATAGGTCTGCTCACATGTGCAGACATCGCTGGCAGATGCTCAGATGTACAGCTCCTCCTACCTGTAAACCTAGTACAGGATCACAGTCAAGTGTGCACACCCCTTTGTGTATCTGGGTCAGACTCCAGCGCATGGAGGTTAAGGTCAAAACAAGGTGGCGCACAACATGTTATCACGAGGACCACCGACTGGATTTACTCACTTTGTTACCTTTTTAAATAAATCCGTGGGTTCTATTAACAGTCAGGAAAACTAAGCTAATTTCTGTTTGAAATTGGTTTAGGGAAAAAGATTATCAACTTTGGATCCATTTCAATACACAATTAATACATACAACTAAAAACTAGGAGCATTAGTGGGATCTTTTTATAAGGACTTGTAGACATTGCAAAGAGGCAATTATTTGGGACACATTTCTCAACTTGGGACGTGCATCATTCACAACAGAACACAGTAATCAGAACTTCAACACTCTCGAGTTCAACAAACGTGAAACACAGTTCTTACAAACGTTCCAGTTGCACATAATATTTATACGCAGGGGGGCTGTGACACAGTATTACCCTTGAACAGTATTGTACTGAATGTAACAAAGATCAGACAAGCAATCGGGGCTAACCACCAAAAAGTAAAAATAAATAAAACTAACAACCATCTACTGTAATATTTTGCATTCTGATGAACAGCAACACAGAATTCACGCTCATGTAACCTGCCAGTGTCTACAATACATATGTGCTGTTCTAGGCCACCTAAAGCCAAGGTTACACTACACATTTCCTGGTTGCAGCCATCATTCTGTGTGTAATTGGTGAAGTGATAAGGCGGACTGTAATATGGAAACCGCTGACTCTCTAACACAGTACAGTGTGGCATGTCTTCATATGGGTGGAAGACTCTCCCTCTCTGCCTCACACACAGCCATGGGGAACTATGTGAATACACACCGAAGCTCTGTGAAACCATGTGGCTGTTCAAGAGAACTGCAGAAGGACTTAATCTTCCCACCAGCACAGATTCTTCTGGAATCTCTTTTAAGTAAAGTGAAACAATGCGGAGTCATGCTCTGCTCCACTCCATTACCCTTTCCTCCACGAGGGCAGGATGTGGCAACAGGTGCAAACAACAGTTTGTCCTCCAAAACAGTAGGGCTTCAAGCCGCCCGTGAAACTGTCTGAGTGAGGAGCGATGGGAAGAGGCACCCCAGTCTGCTCCGTTTTAACGGCACTGCCTCTTTTCGTCAGCATCCGTGATGGAAAAGTGCACTTAGGACATTAATGCTCTTTGCTTTCAAACAATTATCTAAGACAAATATAAGCCGCTCTGAAGCACAACCCCCAGATGACCTTGTTTCATGTATAGATTCTGGCCCACAGTCTGGAAGATACAAAAGCTAGGCTACCAGACGTTGTAACGACAGCAGAGGTGACACTGAGGCAGCGTAACAGCTGAGTTATCTGGCCCAGGTTAATTCCTCCAGGCTACATAACAGAGGAGAGTGAAGTGGCCGGTCTAGTGGCACTGATCCGACAGCAGCCTTGATCCGAAAGCACCACGTGCATCTGCCTAGGTTAGCAACACCCACCCACAGCACCCTCCCACATGGGGATTGGGTAGTAATTGTATAAAGCTGGAACATGGCAGGGCAGGACAGGTCAGGTCAGGTGAGCCACAGGCTGAGACATTTTGCTCAGGATGAGTGTAACAAACTATCCATAAGCTGATCTGAACCAAAACCAAGACATTACACTACTCTGGCCCTTTGGCAGAGAAATACAAGCTTGACAAGGTATCAGCAAACTGTTAACATAATCTGCACTGCAGTCAATGCAAATAAGATTTATTATGTATGAATATGGATGACAAAGTTTGTTTTCTTACTCTTGACAGCTGAGAAAATTAAATTGCTGACTTCATATCAGATACTTCACATTTAAAAAAAAAAAAAAAAGAGAGAAGATAAGAAAAAAAAAAAAAAAAACCTACCAAACCTTTTACCAAAAGTTACCCAATGCCAAGTTTTAATAAAAACTATTCGCTTGAAGTTGTCGAAATCCTAAAGCACAACTGCTAATCTGTAAAATTGAACTGACATAATTTTTAGGTAAAATGAGTCAAATGTAAGAGCAGGTTACCTGAGCAGTGCCAGGATCACAGCTCAAAGGAACAGTGTACTCACATCGTAATCTAATATCTAAATTATGAGTGCATTCGAAGCCAGTTCATTCCAAAGTAATTGCAGTGTAAAGTACAGAAAGTAGTAGATACAGTGCAGACTATGTACGGCTTGTGACAGGACAAGGGACAATAAAAACTGAGCCCTGTGTGAGCCTCAGTTGAGTTGGCTGGGACAGGGACCGATCCGGCAGCAAATCGCAGGGTCCCGCGGGGCCCAACCATGAACACATCCCCCAGGTGCCTCCTCACTCACTGTGTGCACAACAATCAGCACTGGCACTCGGACTATCTGCAGCGAAGTGCGTCCGTCTTTGTAGTGGAGCGCTGACTTCGTACTCGCTCGCGCGAAAACGTACGCACAAGCATGTGCGTGCGTGCAAGTAAATCTGCGTGCGCCTGCAAGTGTGTACGCATCTGTGCGAGTGCTAGAATCTGATTGCGCCCATATGCATTTACCATGCAGGCATGCATCTACGCGTGTGTACGTGCATGCCTGTGAAGGAAGGGGGTGTCTGCTAGCGCTTCTCACAGCAAAGCAGTGAAGCATCCATGTACAAGATGAAAAGTACAGCTGCAGGCAGTGAGTCAGGTCCTTGAGGCATGTTTAGGCGTTAAGCAAGCATACGTATCAAAATGGAAGAAAGTGGCAGTGTCGCCTCCATTAGACATACACAGAAACTGCATGAACATGCATAGTGGACCATATCTATGTTCACTGTGTTGCCTGTGATAAGCCATATTAGAGACTCTTCAGAGAGGGAAATGATAGTGAAAGCTGTTCTTCTCCAGCACTGAGAGCTACAACAGCGTTGGCCTTCGCTTCACGTCAGCTGGCAGACCCTTCAGCATCTGCACTGCCTCTTCACGCATGTCTGTAACATTCACAGCTGCACTCCACTTTGTGTGAGGACAGAGGTGTAAGTCATGTGACAGGAGCTCACATTTGTACAACCCTGTGTCTGCACATGCCCACATCTGTGGGAAACACTCATTTAACAAAACAGTTACAGCATTAAAGACTGGCTAACTACGATGCTTCCAGCTACACTAAAGTAAGTCCCTGCTGTCTGATTATTTAGTGCTTGTTTCTCCGCTAATGGGACATTTAGCATTTCTGTACTGTTAGATTAATCGTTATGGGGCTAGAAGGAAATTGATCTTCTCGTGATGGGTCCAGATGCACAAATGATGCAGCAACCCCCACCATATTAACAATTTGGTGATGTTGGCACATGGGCTTTGAGGGGCCAGTGCACAATCTCAATGCATAGACAAATATGCCATTTTAAAAATTTTACAGTACTTTATTAATCCAAAATGGGCATTAATACAGACAGGCGCCTGGGGAGCTAGCATTTTAGTGTCTTGCTTAAGGACACACCCGGCTGTGCTGGGATTCGAACTGGGAGACTTCCACATCCCAGTCTGATGTTCTACCCATTGACTTGAGTCTTTGGCTCAGCTGGCAAATCGTCCTGTCTGGTGCGCTGCACAGACACCAACAACCCTGGTTTGAAACCCACCTGCTCCCCCGGTCCAGCACATTGGTATCTAAATCAACATAATTTCATCTCTGTTAGATCAGCATGTTCACCAAAATAGTTGCCTAAAGTTAAGGACATAAGCCCTACCACAGGTACCCATCTGCAGCGCTGACATGAATGAGGACATAAATCTGCAGCTGCCTGTCTGTAGCACCGAGACAGTGAGATTAAGGACATAAGCTCCCCCTGGCTGCCTGTTTATAGTACTGAGACAGTAGAGGACACATATTCCCTGGGTAGCTGTCTATTTCATGGAAATTAAGAACATAACCTCTCCCCAGTAGCTGTGTACAGCACTGAGACAGTAGATATAAGGGCAAAACCCAGCAGGTATGTATGTCTCCACTGCACCGTGACGGTAAACACGCAGCTCTGGGTGTACCTCTGTCTGCAGTGTACAAAAAGGACACAATAACGTGACACAGAGGATTCTTGGTCATACTGGCTCCTCACTTAAGTATTCCACAGCACAGATAAATGATGGGTTGTCTGTTACAGAGTACTGCAGGTTTATGCAAACAGCATTTTTTTCCTTTCTTCTAATGACCTTACTCTGAAACGTGGGGGGGGAGTTCAGCTCTCAGAACAGAGGCCGTGAACATGCTTTTTTTTTCTACCTCTGTGACCTGAAATGGCTTCAATTTGCTCCCTACTGATACCAATCAGACAAGTTCTGTCAAAAGAGGAAAAAGTCAGGCCAATTTTATATAGATAAAATATGCACCATTTAAAAATTCATCATCTCTTCCATCCCACAATTCAGTGGGCATTCTGTCCAATGAAATCTACTCTGAACAATACATTAAAATGTGCTGCATGAACCAGAAGCTACACACAATTATCTTTTATCCAAAGTGAATATTTACCCATTTTACTGTAGCAATTCAGGCTGTTTTACTCCAATTCAGCCTCTGCTACTGTTACGACTCCATATCCATAAATGCTACATTGCACTTCCTTTGGTGTCACAAATCACCAAACTGCACACATAAAATTTTCTTAACACTAGCAGTCATTCTACTACTATAGGGAATGAATTCTGTCCTCATTTGTACTATTCCTGTCTCTCTTCCTGCAGTGTATAATTAGCAGGTAAACTAAAGGTGAAGGACACAGCTCTGCCTCGAATGGGACTAGAATCTGGCACCAGACAGCACGTCACCTGAGGGGTGCAGGGAGCATGATCCATAACAGAACAAACAACAGTCTGCTTCAGTGGGTGGGACAGCTAATACAGGGTTAAAATGCAACACTAGGGCTGAGTAAAGACCTACATGGCTACATGTAGAAGAGGGAAGGGCATGTGACCTGCACAGCTATAGTACATCACAGGAGGTAAAGTTCACTGCCTCCAATCCTCTGAGTGGATCTTGACACTGAGCCTGGGGGGAGGGGGGAGGAAATTCTTCACATTTTTTAGTGATTGCATAAATAAAAATATATGACAGGCAGAAATGGAGAATAAGAGGCAAGAACGACCCACCTATCCACCACTAAGGTTTCGACACAGGAGTGAGAACAGAGATGCTCCATCTTGGGTCCACACCCAAGGGACACACGTCCTTTGATCTCAAGGCCGCCATCGCTCACTTTCGACTGGCAGCCATGTGGAGGAATGCTAGGGAGCAGCACCACAAGGGCCGTTTCCACGGAGACATGACGAACACATTAAACACTTACGGGGACAATTACATTACTGCCAGGTCAGGTTTTCCTTCTACACAAGGACAACCACGACAGGATTGCCTTATACACAAAAACAACCACAAATTATAGCAACCATCTGACTGGCTAAATGTGCCTTGGGAGACGCAGTATGAACCAGCAGGTGGCGACATTGCTAACTTGGTAGCTAGGCATAACACCAGTCAGACATAACTGCAAAGAAAACCACATTACTATTGTACACTTAAGTAACACATTTATTTTCACAAGAAACAGTTTACTTGACAAATGTTAGCTGGGTGCTGATTAGAATGTATTTTCCACCAACTGATAAAACTCCAGCTAAAAGATTAAAATTTCTTGATGAAATGTGCATTGTTCAATATATCATGGAAAAAAGGGAATAGTGATGATTCAGGACCTTTAAAAAGAACTGAAATTACTACAGTAACCACCCAGCTGGATAAGATGTAAAGTATGCATGTTACCTAAAAAGCAATACTAGATAGGCAAGCACAGTTTAATAAAGGGTATAGATGTTATTCTAGATAACACCCAACTGGATAGGCTTGATGGACTTTTCAATTTTTTTCCAGTAACTCAGCTTACTGGTACATTCCTTGCAACGGGGCTGGTGCTCTGATTCACATAACCATGTTCTGCCTACAGTGCCTGAGCCAACTCTCTGACCATGCCATCCAAGATGTTTTGGGAGCGTTTCTGTTGAACACATATGCAGTGAGGGAGGGGTGGAGGCAAAACTGTGCATGACCACCAATCATATCTTGAGAGAGGTAGTCAGGTGACATCATTCCATCTATCACATCTTGACTCACGCCACCTGTTCCTTACTTCCAGATAATTTCAGTGTTGCGTACATACTGACTGTTGTGTGACAAATACAACCTCTTGTCTTCTTTTCTTGTGTTTTTTCAGTCCAAACAATAGCTCTCCATTTTGCGTTTTGGTTTGTTTGCTGAAACGGTAGCATTTTTTTCCTCAACTGTAAATAAAAGTTCTTGACTGACCTTCCTGCCTCATGTCAGCTGGATGTTCCCAGACCCCACCTTAGCAGCCTTTCCACACACACACACCCAACACCAGAAACTCACAGCAGTTCCCAAAAGGTAAAAGGTCACCGAGCATCACACAGCAACCCTCCACAACAGCAACACACCATTGATGACTCATGTTCTTATTACTATTTTACACCCTTACAAAAATGTGCTGAAACAGCTGAAGTAGTTACCATGATATGCATTATATAATATAAAATATATAAAAACCTGGTGGATCAATGGGTAGAACATTAGGCTCAGATTGGTTCAAATAACAGCCCAGCCACCAGGTGTGTCCTTGACCAAGACACCCAGCGCTAGCTCATTGTAACGAGCATGTGAAATGTTGTAAGTCGCTTTGGATAAAAGCATCTGCTAAATGAGTGAATAATAATAATAATAATAATAATAATAATGCCATTTATTTACAACAGTATCACATTATGAGGGCAGCACAGAGTTTCACTTCTGATGCTGGTTTGATTCGTTTGATTCCATCTGAGCCTGATAGGCTCCAAAACTCCATAACCCTTGAAAGATAACTCGCAATTCTCAATAGAAGGATGAGTCATATTCTGGTTGTAAAAGGATAATGATAATAGGTCTTTTGATAGCACTGACATTAGACCCATCTGTATTAAGCACGCAAGTTAACACATTAACACCAACCTTCATAAAATGGATGTACTGGATAGAATGTATGGAACCACGACTTCAGTGTAAATTAGGTGTACCAGTAGAATTTACAATCCAATGCTTTAAAATGGTTTCAGGTTAATGTAAATTCAGATTGCTTCCACTTCTCTGTAATTATTAAATAAACTGGGTAAACATCTCTAAATTTTCATATTCTCCACTACTACACAAACGACTAACCTGAAGTTACAACAACATAGTAACGAATTATACATAAACGGGTATTTCTCTCCGAATACAGCTAATAAGAAAGCTTAACAAGTGTTGTACAGTAATAAACAGCCAGTCAAAGATATAACTCATTTTGCAATGCGATATCAATGCTGTATGTTTCAAGTTACATTCCCGACCATAAGACGCCTAGTTCATGCCAATGTATACTTGTTCCTAACCGAATTTTTGGTTCAGTGAAACAATATGAATATATAAAAACGCTACTTTATAAAAAAGATGATAACTAAACCAGCGTGTTACAATATGAATAACCTTACAGGCTTTGAACTGTATTTTAATATTTAAACTAACAATCCAAATTTACATTACATTGTCTCACAACTGTGTTATACGTGTAAGGTTTTTACATACGTAAATACCGACGTCTCACAATCTGGTCTAGAAAGTAATCAAATTAAAATGTTACATATACACACAATTTAATGTTAGATTCAGTGATTTGCAACTGTACGCAAGTCCAATTAAATATAACGTGTGTTATGTTAAACCGTAAGTATTTTTCATATGAAATTCATACCGTCAGGCGCATACAAGAGGTGTGTTGCTAAATTAGAGCTATGCTGCCCCCTCCTGGCAAAACATCGGCATTTCTGCACCTCCCAGTCGCCTCACTCTCGATTTTACCCCCCCTCCCACTTCATTCATTTCACGTTTACTATCCATCACATGCTGACCGTGAAGCATTAAGGAACTGTTCAAATTGCTTTGTTTAAACATTTGAAGGTTACAGGGTATCTTAGTTGGAACGAGAAGCAGCCCGCTAGTCCATCAGAGGTCAGCAGGGAGGGCTTATGACGTGCCAGCTGATGAACACCAGCTTCCCGGCTAATTAGGGCCCGGCGCTGCACAACTGCGAGCCACAGCTGCAGCGCATTGTGAACAAAGCATGGCGTCAGCACAGTAGGACTCGACTTAAAGCAGCAGGCCCTCCGTGTTCTGCATGAAAGGAACAACCGTTTCACTAAGCACTCTGTGTCATGTTAAAGAGATAACGTTATTTTGCGAGGCTTTCTTCATCTTAGTAAAATACCACCATTCAGTTCACAAACCGCACCTACATGGTCTGAGAAGAGACCTTGTGTGTCTCATTTTGGTCTCATCTGCAAATTAAGCGGTTTCCAGACTCCGTGACTTATTGTTAGCCAACAAAGGATGGAAAGGGAGAAAATTACTGGTATTTAAAATGCTCTGTGCCATACAGAAGACACTATAGTTTACATTGTGAAAAGTTAATATCCTGTCATCCGGGCTGAGCCCTAAGAATGTGTATGACCCCGATGTGAAACACATTTAAGTGCTCAGCACAGCATCTTAGGCGCAAACACGTTATTTCTTCTCAGAAGCACACGCACCGTCAGAGTTGTCCGTCACATGTACACTTCCCGTCTTGATGTACCGTTTGTGACAGAAACGTGAGAACAGGAACAGCACATGGACGGGACTCCCTCACCTGGCTGCCCCCCTTCTGAAACGTTTAGCACCACACACTTCCAAACTGCCCTCAGTTTAAAGGTTTGAACAAACACATAAAGCTTAGGAGATGACAGGCAGACAGGACTCCTTCTACAAAGAGGAAAGTATGGCTGCTCTGACTTGGGGGTCATGCAGCACTCTTACCGTGCTGTCTCGGCCAGGAGAGCAGGGTCGTCCCGAGCAGGACCGCTCCCACGATCGGCCACTGCTGCTGATGGCCTCCTGCGTCGAGCTGCGTGAGATGGCGAAGCCAGAACGTCCGCCGCGACAGGAATCCTTTGTCTCTCCGGTCCGGCTCCGACCAGCCGACCTCAGTCCGTCGCAATCTGGCCGGCTGCCGTCTGTGGGATCGGCGAGGGCCAGCGAGGCCAGGTCTCGTGTGAGGTCCGTCTGGCTTACGGACCTGCGGCGGCCCAGGGGCAGCCGGGGGGATGCGGCAGGGGAGGCGGACAGGTAGCCAAGCCTGGCGGGAGAGCGGCTGTAGGTGGGGCAGCCACCACCGCCGTTGAGGCCTACGGGTCCGTATTCGCGCGCGGGCGCTCGGCTCAGGCTCTCGCTGCGGCGGCCGCTTAGCAGCTCAGCGCGGGGCAGCGGGCGGCCGCGGTCGGGCTCCGGAGAGGCGCTGCAGTGTCGCTCGTGGGCCTCGCTCAGGTAGCTGGGCGACGTGTAGCTGGAGGGGGCGCTCTTGTAAGGCAGGCGCTCGTGCTCGCCGTACGCCCCGAGCGGGGAGCTGTAGGAGGCGTAGTGGGCCGTGTAGGAGGAGTTGCCATAGCGCTTTGCCGTTGACGAGATGCGAGACATGCTGGAGTGGCAGCGGCAGGCACGCGGTGGCAGACCACATTGACTGCAACAGAGGGGATAGGAAGAGTGTGGGGGGGGGGGGGGGGTCACTGCTATTCACGAAGTGTGATCACCCTGCCTTTGCTGTTACTACGTCACTGTTCTGATGATGAGTAACTGACGTCACATGACAATCCAGGTGACATTCAGCACATTTATTAAAATAAAAAATGCAATACTTCACAAAACTGGACTGAATATTTTGTGTGACAAAATTAATGAGGAATAACATTACGTCAGTGATTACTTAAATGTTGAGCATTACGTTTGTAAAATCTGGGCTTGTCCCACTTCTCCCTGCCAGGGTTGACCTCTAATGGACACACTTAACATGCAGAATGGTAGGACTACCTGCTGTAGCCATGTGCCGTGACTGACAGGGCTCACCCTGAGGGAGCACCTTTCACCACAAGCCTGAGAGAGAGAGACACGCTCCAGTGTGTAGAAACTGCTGGAAAGTTAGATATGCACCGGAGCACCAAGGTCCTGTTCATTCATACTATTCAACTTCGTTTCTTGATAAACTGACAGATTTACTCTCCAGTCCGCTTTCTATGTTCAATTTACAATTTTACATTTAAACTTGTTTTTGAAGCCAGCACTCTAGGGTAATTGTTCAGAAGTGTGGTCACAATTTGTGCTGGGCAGTGCATTAATGCAAAGATGTTGTGCTCTATTTAAAACTGGCGAGATCAATTTAAACATACTGGTTACAAAATGCAGATGTAACAAAGTGTGAAACATCCTTAGGATCAAAACTGAAGATATGATAACCAATATCACAGTAGATTACATCTAGCAGGCTTTCATAAGAGACACACCATCAAGGTGAAACTGTTTTATCCTGAACCTTGCAGGAAGGCCTAATAGGTGAGACACTGTCAGCAGGGAAAGCTGACAAGCATGTGGTGATAAGCTGTTTGCTGGGTGCTGGAAGGCACTGCACTCAGTCTGGCCTGTTTCTGGGCCATGGTGGTCCGTTCCTTTGGAGACAGACAGGCTCTTGTTCGCAAGGCACTGCGGCATGTGAATAAGTAAAACTATCCGGTCTTGTCGATGCGCACCCAGCTCTCTGTTGTGGCAGACTGCTGAGGGAGGGGGGGTGTAGGGGGAACTCGGGTTTCTTTAACCCGACCCTCATCACAGGCTGCGCGAGCATCAATAATTCAGCTGGCACATCCAAAGAGAAGGCGCATGCTGGAGGCCCTCCAGATAGTGCTCGCTGCAGACACCGGGGGGGCGGAGAGGGGGGTGGCAAGAGGTGCCCAGGGGCGTGGGAAGAGTCAGCACACTGGGGAATTGCTTACATTGTTGGGGGGGGGGGGGGTGTATCCATTAAGTACTGGGAGTGGGAAGGTGCACAGAGAATGGGCTTAAACAGACATGCACAAGACCACCACACAACACAAGTTAAACATATGAGTGCTAGAAGGCCGCACAGCCCTTTCTTTTCAAGGCACTGCAATCGGGCTTCTCCAGGAAAACCCCCTCCTCCCTCCAGTCTGAACAGAGGTGTGGAGGTATTATAAAGCGACGCTACATGCACCAAAACAGTGAGAACATTTACTAAACCCTCTATCTATCCACCATCAATCCAGCCGTATACTGAAAATAATTTTCTAAATCGAAAAAGGTTCATTACGATCAGGAGAAGACGGTAAAACTGCTATGAGCAATCTAAACTGAAAGCAGCACCATCAATCTTTGGAGTTCAGCAAGTGTACAAGCTCCTCTTATGCCTTTGCCCTAAACAACCCAAACCCAGTTGTACACTCAGATATAAGCACCTTGCCACACCCAGTCAGGTTCTTACTGTCACATGTTGAGATAAATTTACTAGATGCAGTTTCCCTAATTATGCTAACAACTCCATGATTCTGCCACAAAACACACAGTGTATATCACTGCAGTCACAGACGCCCTGTCAATCCTCACTACATGTTTATGCAGAAGAAAACAGTCCTTTATTTTACAGCAAAGTGCTCGCACACAGAGGTAATTTTCAAACCCTTTGATGACTTTACTTCATATTATGTAGTTTATTAAAAGATATGCATTGATAAAAGTTTAAAATTTCATACTCAAGGTTACACCATAGACAGAGACCCAAATATTTAATCATCACAAGGGCAAGCCTGCAGTCCCAGCACCTCGTCCAGGACCTGGTGACTAAAACTCCCTGCATCCTCTGCCAGGTGAACAGCAGCACCTTCAAACCTGGCCAGACCCCACCATGAATGCCTGTATGACTGTTTACTCTAAATGTCATCTATTTGCTCCTGCTTTCCCAGGATGCAAAGGAGTACAAGACACTTGTTTGTAAAGCCTGCGGGAAAGACAGGTAAGTAAGCTCCACAGTGAATGACAGAACACAAACACCTCAACATCTCTGTACTGGGACTGTCAAAACAAAAGGAGAGGCTGTGAGAGAAGGTGATGAGTGCTTACTGGGTGGTTCTGCTAGTTAAACTAATTATCCTTCCAATCTACTGCACATCCAAGTCTTTCTGTGGGAAGCTGCATGTAGGCTTAACATGTGCTCTTTTACTTTGTCAGTAAATACTTTGGTCTTAGGACAGAATGGAGTCTATGTAAATAGCACTTTCACACCACATTCTACCAGTCCACCCATATGGTTGAGCACCAGAGGATTGAGTGAAGGATCTATGATGAGCCCTATACGTAAATGGGCATATTTCAAATATCCGTCAATCTATACATTTTCAATAATTACCTATACAATGAAGGTCATGGCATTAACCAGGAAGTTAAAAACATTTTCAAAGTAGACCCTTGGGATAAGCATTGGAATTCACCACTGTACAGATGGCCACAGAGCGGTATACAGACCAAATACTACTAGACCCTCATTATTACCATGACAACACTCCACCCATCCCATCATGTATGATGCTTCCATTTATGGTTTTTACATTTCCTATCTTACCCACAGGAAACATACAAATTTAAACCACAGCCTTCGTCCACAGGAAAAGAAGCCACAGTGTTAAGTATCAGTACGTGAGGTCAGTTGATTAATGAATTACACCTGAAACCACACCTTTCTGCCTGCGTCACATCTGGTCTGTTATCTTGATCCAGAAACACAGATCAGCTTACAGGCTGTGTAGTGCAATTCAGCATCACTGTGAAGGTTACAACGATTACAGCCGCACACAAAACTAATTTAAGACTCTATGATTACATAAACACAAATGGCACAGTCATACTCTTATTGTTGACTGGAGTCCTTGCTGCTGCACTGCAGCGTAAATGAACATAGATTTTCTGGTCTGCCTTTGCTCTGTGGAGCCAGAATGACCTACCCAATATGTGACAGAATGGCATTCACGTTTGTTTCACTGGTTACCTGCTTTGTTAATAGATAGCTTATTAAGTGACAAACACATTAAAGTTTGTATGAACAGTTTCCTTGCTTACTGTGCCAGACAGCAGCAGAGACATAACCACAACCAGGTGGTTTACATTCTGCATTATGTGTACACTACAAACTGAACATCTTGTGGCACCTAGTGGTCTACCTGTTATACGACAAAATGTCTTGCTGTCGCAGTAAAAGGGCAACTGACAGGGTCATCTAATTGTTGTGTGAATGTTCAAAATGTGTACAACAGAACAATATAAGCCCTGTGCAAAGAAACCGTGCAGCATGCTGTATGTACAACAGAACGGTCCAGCCCCTACAAGGTGAGGTGAAGTTGTGTATATGCAGGAAAAAGGGGCAAAGTCTAGCTGCTGGTACGTTCTCACCCACAGTAGCCACTGTGTGAGCAGCCAGCCTACCTGCAGTGTGAGAAGAACTTGCTCTCAATGCCAGCAAACTGCAGCGGGGGCGTGGTGGTTCATCCTCCCTCAGCACCGGCACAGCCTGCCGGGTTCACCTGCGGGAAAGGTACACGAGTGCTGCAGATTACCACGGCGACCAGGAAGCATTACCTTCAGCCGCCTAGGCACTCAACCAGCTCTTCTATCAGCACAACCGTTTTTGTGCCTAGCCTTGTGCTCTGCTATATCAGCAATGCTTCAATAGAACATGGAACACCCTTACACACATCCAGTCCATACACTTCTGTATGCAAACTGCAGCTGATGCACTACTGAAATCCGTGAGTGAGATGCTGCCATGGTTCGCAGGACTGAATAAAAGAGACGGAACTACATAAGAGGTACAATCCAGAGAGCCAGAGATTAGGTTACAGGACTGGTGGAAATATAGCACGGTCCTGCGACCTGCGCACGACACTCGGCGTTTACTTGCATTCCAATTTGCTCTTAAAGGAGTCTCCTCTTATACAATTTCCTTATTTAAAGGAGCTGTTCACGTCCCAGCGGCCAGTGGCTTTAAGAGCGACCGCTGTTCTGTTACCCACTCTTTTGACTGTGTGCTCTCACACGCCGATTTATTCGAAAACGTTCAAATTTCCATGGCGACGCAGCGTTACGCCAGTTTATAGTAACGAAACACTGCAGGACATGGAAAATTACAATTATCAAGTTAGTTATCCAGACAATTAAAAAGTTGTTCTAAAAACCGAGAATACGGTATAATTTATCATTTACACACAAAGCAAGCGCAGATATGTAAATTTTAAACGCAAAGGCGTGTTTAGATCGGTAACATTAAACTTAGATTTATGATTTTGAAAACCGCTTAAAATCAAAAAAGGTCCCTTTATTGGATTATTCCCAATTAAATCGGACATCAGTTCCACTGCCTAAACCACAACTTTATGATCAAGATCAAGACGTTTCCATGTGCTCGCGTAACTAATTAACTCCAACAGAGCGACAGTATAAAGTTGGGATGCATCACATTCACATGACTTGCTTCAACCTGGCAAACATTAGGAGCGGTATTTCAGCGTATAAACGGCATCAGGGACCCAACATGCCTGCTCACTGCTCCATTAGCGTCTTATTCATCGCGGTCATGCCAGCTGCGATGTAGTAGGAGGAACATATTCGTCCCCTCAAGATCTGGCAAGAAACCAGTCAAGTGAGTCACATGTTGACATAAATTCCAGGCTCTTAACGCCTGGATATGTTACGCTGGCAGCTGGTACGGTATGTGGGAATATCAGACGTGTGTAACCGCCAATTTACAGGCTGTTACGCTAGTTAAATAGGCAGCGACGTCACGTTTAGCTAACGGTGTACGTACCAGGCTAGCTACCTAGATAGCTGGTTAGCCGCGTGCCGGCAACGGTAAAACATTCAAACTAGCATGCGCGAGCACTCGTGTTATGCTTATAACTCCCTTCCGTTCATTTCAAAAGACAACGGACAGAATAACGGAATAACGTGCAAGTGTGAGAGGAGCAGACATTGACCGCAGCGGCAGAGCTCTCACCCGCAAAGTCCCAGCTAATAGTCATAGTACTGTCAAACTAAGGCGCATCGCTCTCCTTTGTGAAAGTAAAAAAAAAAAAAAAAAATGCCTTTCGCTTACTCGAAAATTTAGTCCCGCTAGAAAATCGAAATGGTTCGAAAAAATCAAAAAATGGGAAAATGCTACAATTTTCAGTTTAACTGTAGCCCTTACGATATTAGTTGAAATCCAATTTATTACGGAATAGCAGATCTCTCGCTCGCTCTTTAACTCTGACGTCACACTCGGGAATCGCAAGCGCTGATTGGTTGATGTCGTTCCCGTAACGGCCGCCCGTGAACCGCCTTTCTAGAGATCACCATGGCGACAGGAGTAAACACTTTCATGAAAGAATTTCATAGTGAGCTACATACTGTACTGACAACTTAAGAATTGCCGCATCGTTAAAATACTAGTAAACCGTCACATTTCGGTATATTTGAATTGTTATACTAGGTAATTAAATGAGTGGTTTAAGATAAAATGTAACTATTGTTCAGAGGGACTATGAGGTGATTGCAAAAATAACAGCAAAATGTTTTTGCTACTATATCCGACAATATACAGAAATGGTATGAAAACTACTTATAGTGTGCAGAAACTACTGTTCCTGTATTTTGATTCAATTACAGTATGTATACACTACTGAGTGAGCTAGACTCTGTTTTGTAAAATACTGAAGTAACAGTTAATCTACTTGTGCTGTTAGGCACAAAGGAAATGAAGTATACGTTTTATGTGGAAACTAATTTTTGTGAACCTGGGAATTTATACTAACATTCAATAAAAGTCTGCTCTGAAGAATGTTAAGTACATTAATGGACTGGAAAACATGCTAACAGACAATTACATTCCAGTGCTTAAATTGACAGAGTACACACTGAAATTCCTCATGTAAGGTGAAAGTATTCCATGATTTATTATGGAGAGATGTTTGTTATACCCCTCTAGCATGTTATATGGTTCATCCACAGGTAAACAACACAATGCCATTGACTGTGGTTCAGTTTACTATTTTGTTTGTACATTGTTATACAATATCTTTATTTTCATCTTATTTTTCATAAATTTTAATAACTACTGGTTTTAGGTCAGAAAAGTGTCTGTACATTTGTACATTGAGAACAGGTGAGGTTCACCCTCTTTGTGAGAACTATGAATGAAATTACTTTTACAAGGAAAAAATTTTTGTGATCTTCTGTATTTGAGAGACTTCTTTAAATACACCATCACGTTACATACTGATGATGCAAATACAAATGGTTATTCATGATGCTAATTTTAAGTGCAAACTTTCAAGCATTTTGTTTCACAATCTTTTTTTGTTAATTACGTTCTCCATATGACAAACTGCAACTCAGATTTTTTTCATTACTGTAGTTTCTTTTTATCTTCTCTACATTGTGTTCTTAGTTGGCTTCATTAATCTGGGGATAAGCATCCTCCTAAATGAATACCTCTCAGTAACGTTTTTAGAATTTTGCATGATGTCTGAATAACTTTGATTACCATAGAGAATGCCTTTTGTTACTTTATATTATGTGGAATTCACACAGCATCCAGAATAAATCATTTCCGCACTACTGTGAAGATACACCACAGACAGTAAAACAGTTATTATCCAGCTTCTGATGTCAGAACCGTCTGAAGACACTGATTTTCTTGGACTGTGTTTCAGAACATTGATGTGTATGTTGTATAGTGCAGGCAACTGAAGTTCACCATACAAGCAGGGAAGCTTGATACATGTGAAAACTACTTCTGTCCTGGGTTTTAAGCACATTATGCTGCTAGGTAGGTTTAGTTCACTAGAACGTGTTATTACCATAATACTCTGTTGTTTCTCAATGCTAAGTTTTATGAGTACGTGTCTCATGGGTTATTATCATCTCCGAGTCGATGTGGAGGCGTGTTGTCCAAGGTTCCCACAGATTTTTTGGTTCGGAGGTAAAGGCTGGCACGTTCCTTGTTGGCTGTGGTTCTTGCCACTCCGGTGGATTCTGCTGTGGGTTTCTCAGGTGTGTGCAGCGTTCCACGATTCTTCCTCTCTCTCTTGATCTCGCTCTGTTCCTCTTTGCCCCCCTCACCCTTCACATGGGGTCAGGAGCAGTAAGTTTGTATGTAGACCAAAAACCTGCCAGCAAAGGCACTGATGATGAGGAAGAAGGACAGGGGTTGGGTGTCACTGCTTGAACTTGTAGCTGTAAGAAAGAAAAACAAGACAAGGGATGAGGTTAATAACATTGTTTTCATGTCCACAGCGCAGAAAAAGAGGCTTGAGTTAAGTTCTGTCATTGTATATATGCCAGATTTAACAAATTTATCAAAATTGTCTAATTTCCCATGATGCAACTCAAGCAACACATAACAAGACAGGTGATGCTCAGAACTGGTTGAAAACTCAGCCCAGGATGCTCATATACATACCCAAAGGTAAATTCAGAGTCAAAATTATATTCACCCAAACTACATTTCTTTGGACTGTGGAGAGACACCAGAACATCGGAAAACACCCACACAGGCCGAAGCTTGGGCATTTGTTCTATTAGTCCATAATGTTATGGTACTTATTTACATTTTAACCTAATGAAAACAGCCAGTTTGGAGAATTGTGTCACGAAAAACACTTGCTCTTTGTCATGGAAGTAAGAATGTACCAGTACGATCAGACACTAGGAAACTGGATACCACAGAAGATGGATGTCAGACAGAGATCAATAGTTTTTATGGTTTTGTTACAGATGTGTATACTTCAAGGGTGGGGTAGAGCAAGGCAGACCTACTCACCCAAGCAGGTCTTCCCATCACGCTGCAGACTTCCTGTCACACAGCTGCACACAGGCCCTGTCACCTGGCTCGTGCAAATTTGGTCACAGCCTCCGTTGTTTTCCTCGCACCAGTCGGACTCTGACATGGGGAGGGGGAGAGGGGCAAACAGTCAGCCTCTTTCACACAGTATGGCTATGACTAAAATAACAGCGTGGGACAATACTGCTACAATCCCTATAAGCACTCCCAGACGATTTATTATCTGGGAGAAATTAATCTAACTGTAGTGTAGAACTAGTCAAGAGAGATTGGGGGCTCATTTATAAAGGCTTTGTATAAACAGAAAAGACGATACACCTTCATACGCACATTTGTATGAAGAATTTTGGGATTTATTTAAAAAAAAAAAAAAAAAAATTCTTCCTGAAAAAGTTCACACATTTACAGGTCCAGAGCAGTCACATGAATGTTTTTTGGAGGAAAACAGAAAGAAACATGTTTCTAATATGCATTTAATGTCAATGTCAATTTATACAGTATATTTAATACAACATTGTTGTCCAAAGTGTGGTACAACCAAATAACTAATAACTAAGGCATTAATGGGTTTAAAAAAAACCCAAGACATTTACTATTAGCATTAGTGCTTGGTTAAATGTGTTAAGAAAACTACAAAAACAATTTTGTCATATCTGATATACAACTACCATTCAGCATTTGTGTTGAATGAATAAACATAGTAATTGTTTGAAATGAATGATTTTAAATATATACCCATCATTGTGCTATTGACTGTGAGCACACTATAATATTAGCACCACCAGAGAATGGAGCAGCCTTTGTGAACGGAAAGAAAGTTTCATCCCATTGATGTGCAGCTCATCTCTGATGCCAACATGGATGCTGCACGTCGGCCTGGATGTACGCATGATGCTCTCATTTTAAATAACAGCAACGTAGGTCATAACCATGATGCTAGGGCACTGCAACATGGATGGTGTGTTGTCAAGTTAACCACACACACGTGTGTGTACAATTCGCAGGAGACAGCAGTTACCTATGTAAGGGCTGGTTATTAACCCCATTTTGGCATCCGTGTAGCGACTCGTTCAGTGGTAGAGTGCCACGTAGGTTATGTCAAAAAGGTGGCGCTGTTTGGACATGTTGGGCGGTGTTTTCTTATATCGCCCGACAAAAGTGTGCAATAAACTCGTGTCCTACACAACCTGATCCAGTTACACATCCTGCCTCACCCTGAACCGCTAAATGTTGAAGCAGAAGAAATTGTTTCTGAGCTTCTGCCTAATCTGGCTGACCACCTCGCTGAGAGACTTGTGTGCAGTAAAATGAAAAACAAACACAGGTATACATTTTAACTGATTGTTTTAATTGAGGGTGAATTTCACCCAAAACTCCTTTAATTCCCTTCAGTTCCTCACTACATTTCCACAATGGTTCCACTAGCTGTGTTTGTGGCGTAGCGTTTGCAGGTTTTTACATACGCATGGTTAATTTACAGGTTGCGTTGCCAGTTGCGAGTGTTTCCTGGATGGGAATGGGGCAGTTTCTAAAGCGCACACATGTTCAGAGGTTTCTATCATAAGTAGGATTTACAACACTGTAGGATACTTACCTGAATTTGCACAAGGTCTTAAAATTCTGACTTTTTGCAAAACACTTGATTTTTCCTACATATGTTCATTAATCCACAAGAACATATTAACCTTTTTATTAACGAGCCCCCTGATTCCTACAATGTGTAAATATTTATTTATTCTTATAAGTTTAATGAACCATATATGGACGGAGGTGGGCAGTACTCCATCAGGGTCAAGTGGCTGTGGATGCTGGAGGATTTTTAGACAAGAACCTGTACACATGGCAAGCTCTGTAAAGAACCTTCTACACACCTTTCCGTCTGATAGGTCCCACAGAGAGGATATGCTCCTTGTGTTCACCATACTCTGAGTACATCCTCCTTCTATGGGGACAGTTCTGCAAGTGAAAACAACACATCTTACAATGGAAGGTTGATACATAACAGGTATTTTATAAGCAGCTTAGGATCTGCAAATTTGAAAATCCAGAGTAACGTCATTTCATGCAGGAAGTAGTTCTGGATCAGACATAGAGCCACTTTGCTGCATTTTGGAAGGGCTTTCTCATCTGAAGTTACCATACTTCCATTTCTGTGCAAATTTTGCCCGGGATATATAGAGCAAATGTGTAACTTATACACGGGCTGTATGGCATGACCTTTGGAAAGAGACAGATGTGGAGACTGTCTACTTCAACATGAAGCCCCTGTTGATGTTTACACATGTAACTGTCACAACAAAAGAAGCCAGTCCAGCACCCAGAAAATAAAACCTTTTGGACAGAGACTGGTCTCGGACTCTTACCACTTTACAGGCGTTTGTTTCAGAGTCACAGAGTGAGACATCACAATGCAGGTGCACCTCATCGTAGTCCCCAATGAATTTGAAGACCATCACGTGAAAGCGACAGGTAAGCGACACGCCGTTCTCCGCCATGCCAATGGTGTTGTCTTTGATGTTGGGACACCTGGGGAACACGTGTTTTTGATTCAAGTTATGCTCACAAATGAAATAAAATTAAACTGGGTTTATGTAGCTGACAACACTGCAACTGCAAAGGCTGAATGAGCAATAGTGGATCCGGTGTTTGCAGAGAACAGCGCTTAGTGCTCTTTGAGTGGATGAATGTTCACATGAGCGCCCAGCAGTACCCCTTCTCGATGATGATGTAGCGTAGACGGTCGCTGCTGTATCTGGATGGGGTCGCCCAGCACATGTTGACTATGAGGATGAGCTGCTTCTCATCTGCCCCCTCCACAAAGACGCCCACGAAGAGCACATCCCGTGTGCTCAACACTACTTCACCCTCACGGTACGGGTGTCTGTACGATGCGTTCTTGTACAGGGCCATCTTGGTAATGAAGTTGCCCTCCTGAGTCGGCAGAGTCAGGTTGATCACACTGGAGTGAAGGTGGGAGGACACGGTCACGTCAAGGAGGACACGGTGATGCCAAGGAGGACACAGACACATCAAGGAAGACACAGACACATCAAGGAGGACAGAGACATGTCACAGAGGACACAGACACATTAAAGAAAAAACAGACAGGTTAAGGAAACTTGCTAATGATGATGATAGTAGATGAAGGACAGGATGACCAATGGGTTGAATCCACTATTCTCAAAATTATAATAAATGGATTCAGCCAACAGTTACAATCTCCACAAGTTTAAATGAAGCATCTGTCCAAGAACCTAAACTGAAAAACATGTGGAAGAATGTTTTCCTTAAATTTACAAAACACTTTTCTAGATACAGTTCTTCTGAACCTGTAAGAAGTAGTAGGTCTGCTTCTCATATCTACCTCATATCCTCTATGACCTTATGGCCACTCACCTTAGCATGGGCTTCAGAACTGTCTCCAGTGAGATTTTTATGTCCAGCTCATATGCACAGGAGAACTCCACGTTGATCGTCTTATCACGCGTGATCACATTGCCTGTGTTATTGACACTCTCAATCCACACCGTGTTCTTATACATGATGTGTGTGCCGTTGGACTGAAGGAGACACAATCAGACATTCAATCATAAACAGTCACACATAAAGGCTCTACTCCAAACAAATGGCTCAGTAATGAATATTGTTGTGGGTTTCAGACCTGCACGATGGAGCCGCAGTGGCCCTTGGTGTTGTTTATGTGAAAGGAGATGAAGTCCTCGCCTTCAATGCCTGGACAGTGCTGGTCGTTGATGCGCACGTCCTCCCTCTCGAAGCCCAGCTGGAACAGCTTGCACTTGGAGATGGACACCTCCATCTGAGCGTGCTTGCAGCTTACCTCCGCTTGGATGACATCATCATCCGCTGTCGCCCAGAGAGGGAAAGGTAAGGGATCGGTTCCCTTTTAAAGAAGCCTCCACCATTCCTCCACCTTTCCCCACACACACTCGGGTGTCTTACTCACGCGTTCCACTGATGGGAAGCTCCGGACAGCCACACAGATCTCCTCCGTTCTCGTTCTCGCAGGTGTTGTTAGTGCAGATCTCTCCAGCACACGGGTCATAGATCCATTCTGCTAAATACAGGTCCATGCACAACATTAGTAATCTAATGTTGGTTCTGGTCATGCTTGTAGAAGCTCTCACTAACTGACCCATTCCTAACTGTAGCTGTAACTCATGTCAGCTAGTTACACGAGATTTGTTGCACATGACTGCTCGTTCATGTTCACCGGCTGTTTACTCCCACCCGTCACGGTTCCCCTTTCTGTTCACCAGGTGGCGGTGTCCCCTTACAGCAGTTCTCCTGAGTGATCCACTTGGTGGTGAGCGTGCCGAAGGAGCGGCAGGCCTCGGCGTAGGCTGCCAGGGAGCCGCACACCTGCGCCTTGCGGTGGTTATAGCAACCGTCCAGGTAACAGGACTGGTAAAAGGGCCTGGGGTCCAGCAGGCCATGGCAGGGCTGAAAGAAGCCCTTCATCTGGGTAAGCTTAAGGCAGCCGTCCTCGCCCTGCAGCTCCGAAACAGCGCTGTTGTCACATGACTGCGCTAGGGCCACGTACTGAGTCTCATCGCAGCTGCACGGGAGCCACAGAAGCAGTGGAGGGGAAAAGCGTTAGTTTCTGTTCTCTTCAGAATGCCTTTGAGTCCTGTGCTGTACACCTAGTACAAGGCTCTACAGTAGTGCTGTAAGCCTCCCCCCCTCCCCCCGTCACCTGTTCTGCATGCCATTAGTCTTCCAGCTCTGTGCAAGCTCCAGGGCACTGACAGCCGGCTTCCCGCGGGAAGTGATGTAGTCGTCCGTAGGGTCCCCGTTGAAGTTTCCGCAAAGGCCGCAGACTTTGTTCTGGAGCCGAGGGCCCATGGTGATGCTGAGCGTGTTGAAACGGTTGTAGCGCACCTGGATGTCCTGGGCCGTGTCGATGACCAGGAAGCCCTCCGAAGTGGACACCCTGGTCATCAGGCCGGTGAGGAAGGGCACAGACACTGGTGTTCCATTCACCTGGACAGTGTGAGTGTGCACGTAGCTCAGTCTTAACAGGTTACGCAGACACCCCCCAGCACCTGTACCTACAGCCTTGCAGGGACTTTAAACACTAAATAGGCATTTAATTCTCATAAACAGCACAGTAACACTTCAGGGATCTTTTCATGTTGCAGATTGCCTGGATTACTTGATGTTCTGTTATGCACCTTTTACCTTTTTCATAAGAGACATTTTACAGCAGACCCTGCTGTCACCACCGCTCTTCAAATATAACATCTCTTACTCTCTTACCGCACAGTTTGCTATTTTGTCATGTTTTACCATCTGTACTATGGTAAAGTTTTATATACAGGTGGTCCTTGAGTTACGATGGTTTCACTTACAATTTTTCGATCTTATGATGATGATAGCGATGCGACAAAATTGTAAAAACATTTTAAGTTTCCTGCAGCTGGCAAACGTAGCAGTGAACGCGGTATGATACATTGGGACGCTCCTGGGATGTACGTGTTTCCCGCCTTGTGAGATGCCTCACTCTCGCCAGCGATCGACAGAGTTCAGTTGTCTCGGTGAGCATATTTTTCTAGTGTGTTTTTGGTGTTTTGGCCATGTCTCAACTTACGATATTTTCAAGTTACGATGGGGTCATCGGAACGCACCTCCATCGTAAATCAGGGACGACCTCTATTTAAAGGGAAGGCTTTGTTGTTTTTATTTAGCTTTCATGTGCACTTGCAAGTGATATACTGTGTCATGTGTTTTCTGCGGCCAAACTGCAAGCATGCGTCACCATTTTCCGGTACTCTGGTTGCTAATGTGACAAATAACGCAGGTCTGCCATAATGCCAAGATGTTGCCCTTCACAACGGTCTTGCCTGAACTCGCAAGTGACAGGCAGCCAACCGACCCGGCAAAGGAAGCATCCCTACCCACAAACCTTGACAGTATTGCCAGAGATGAGAATGTTCTCTTCGTTGATGTAGAGGTAGGCGTGCGAGATGGTCGTGAGGTTGGGCGTGCTCCACTTGTCGAAGTTGGCGATCAGCTGGAAGGAGAGCTCTGGGAGCTTGTGGCAGATGGTGGAGAGGACGAAGGAGCAGGAGGCCGGCAGACGCAGCGAGGCACCGTCGAAGGTGCGGAAGACGCCGCCACCCGAGGCCACGCAGTGCCGGCTGCGCCGCGGGAAGCAGCCCCGCACTCCGTTGCGCAGCGCGCACTCCTCCTCGGCCTTGCAGCGGCGCGGGTCGCACTGGATCAGGTTGCGGCCGATGCACTGACAGCGCTTGGTGCAGTCGCCGTTCCAGAAGAGCTGCTTAGGCTGGGCGACAGCACGATGCAACAGGAGCAAGACAGAGAGCAACACAGAGAGCATGTTAGCAACGTCTGCAGACCAGAGCAGCTCGTGTTACCGTGGTAACATTTGGTGCAAGAGGGTGAGGGCAGTAGTTGTTGAGACACATGGAATCCTACAGGGTGAATTACTTAATAAGGTGGACCAATGCTAAAGACAGTACAGAGCAGGAATCATAATACAACAAAGACAACCAAAACAAAAAACACTGTACAAAATTACAAAAGACTACAAAATCTACAGATCCAACTGGATGTAACAGGAAGCACTGTTTCTACCAAAGGATGAAAAATCTGTTGACTGAAAATTGAACTCTCAGGAATACTAAATTTGAAAACATTCACTAGAAAATTGAAAACATTTCATTCCGTCATTGTGTAGATGAATGATTTTATACGTTTTTGATTGCGATTCTATGGTTATTTGGAACGTGCCAGTGTAGTTTTGACAGAGTAATGTGTACGTAGTTATACTAATGATGTACATTTTATATCCACATTTATACCGTTTGTTTGTAGGATGGCTATTCATATTATGCAACTCAAATGATGATGGATCTTAATGTCTGTATCTTTTTATATTTGTATCATTAAGAATGACGTTATAGCTATATTTGATTAGCGTTTATAATTGGTTTACCATTGATAATGTTATTCCTTCATGTTGAGGTGGTGTAACAATATTTATTCCCCAGTATGTTTTAAGACAGCTGGGAGTTTATAGCGTGAATCTGATGCTTTTAGAGGACTTAGCAAGGTTTCCACAGGGAAGTCCTTCTCACCCGTGTGGTTTAGGATACATTCGCTTACATCTCAGTGCAGTGCAGGGTGTTTTGTGGAGCCATAAATGTGTCATTTTCTTCTGTGAATTATATCCATAATAACACAGGAAACTGATATTGCTGATGAAAAAGTAGTCTTGAAGAGAAAAGTAGATTTATTTAAGTGTAGAATAAGGAACACCATCTGCTTTGTATTTTTTGTGTGAATAATTTCACCACATGCTGTATAAACAAAAAGCAGTTTGCATCTTATTACCTCAGCATCATCTGTCTGCTCCTGCAGACTGAACTTTGTGATACTATGATAATTTTTTTAGTCCTATAGTTACAGCAGAAGATGTTTATTTTCCAAGCATTTGAAAGGTTTTTAAAGCATTTTTCATACTTTACATTTTGTTAGTAGGTTGTGGGGACACGGATAATTGGTGATTGTGACAGCTGGCCACGCAGGACACTTTTAAACACTGACACCCTGCTTTATGTAACCAGGTACTGAATACAGACGATACATTAAGGAAACATACACGCGCTTGCTGAAGGACAGGGGTCTTACTTCGTAGTACTTGCCGTCCGTGTAGCAGCCGCAGTTCTGGCTCAGGATGCAGCTCTTGCCGTTAATCACATAGCCCTGGTCGCACTGGCAGCCCTCCACGCAGTAGTGGTTGCAGTCGCGCTGGCCGCGGGCAGGGGCACACTGGGGCTGACACACGGTCATGCAGCTGCTGTAGTGGCTGTTGACCGGGCACGTAAGAGCTGGGCGTCATCGTGGGAGGGGAGGAAGACATGGTACAGTGTTATGTGAAGCAAGGCTCGCTGGGTTTGCCTAATGTAATGTGAGTCTGAAGACTGAGATGTAGAGAAAGGCGACTCACTGCATGGGGTGAAGTTCCTCCAACCAATCAGAGGGACTCCTTGTGTTTGACAGGTGCTGGCGTAGATCTGCAGCCAATTGCAAATGGTCTCTGTGGCCCCCTGGTCCAGACAGGTGTCCTGCAGGCAGCTCTGGTAGAAGTAGGCCGGGGCCACCTTGCTGTGGCAGCGGGAAAACACGCCTCGGCGGTCAATGATCCTGCCACATAGCCGCACAGCCTCAGGTTCCACGTATCCATAGAGACCCTCCCCCAGGTGGAAGCGGGTGTTCTGGTTGCCATGGTTGCTGTTGCCATTACTGTTGGTGTTGCTGCTATCTGCCACCATTACACTGTCGACGGCCAGACCTCGTTCCAAAAGGCCGCAGCGAGGGCAAGAGTCCCCACAGCCGACCTGGCAGAAGGTGTCCCGCTCTGCCCAGGACTTGCCCCACTCCGTGGTGCTCAGGTAGAGCCCTGGAGGCAGGCCCTGACACAGCCCACACGTCGCATTGTAGAGGCTTCGTGGAAGAGTCACCAGGAGCAGCGTGTTCCAGTCGAATGCCACTTTTAGCCCGAAATCTGTCTCCAGCACTACTTGCAGCCCAAAGGTGAAGATGTGGACTTTTCCAGGACCCAGTTTAAGTGGAAGGTACAGGCGCTCCTTATTCACCTATTAAAAGACACCATGCCTACATTAATGTGTTTTAAAATTAACTTCAAAATTTTAATTTGTGGACAACCTTAAAATGTAAGGCATTTTTGATACACCTGTTCACATCCCTGCTTTCAAAAATACCAACTGCTACCTGCAGCACAAGATAAGATATTGTGGAATATTCCGACTAAAAATTTTATGTCAGAAACTTGCATGGTAATTCTCGATCAATATTTTTAACATGACTTTTTCCAGTAGCTTTCCTGGGACCTTTTGATGCAATTAAATTTTGTAGACTGGAAGATTTTGGCTTTTTTTTAGCTGACTTACCTGGACGGTGTGTTTGTAACTCCGAGAGATCTCAATCTCGTAGTCGTAGACCTGAAGGACGAAGCCTTGGACCCATATTGCCTGCCCCGTGTCCCTGTCTTCGTTTTTGGCCAACACCTGGAACGGGGGGAAGCCGTTGCTGTTGTTATCGCCGGCGCCCCCCTCTTCCCCCTCCCTGCCACAGTTAGTGGTCACGAGCCGGAGGGCGCAGCTGCTCTGCAGCTCGAAGGGCAGGCCGGCAAAGGGCAGGAAGTGGCCGTAACCCGCAGCGATGCACACGGCTTCCGTGCGAGGCTGGCAGAAGTAGAGTCCGGAATCCTCCTGGCAGTACTCCTCAGAGTGGCACGGGGTGATCTGGCAGTAGACTCTGTTGTCGGCACCGTTGCAGAAGCAGCGCTCCTGGCACTCCCAATCGGTCCAGAAGGTCTCGTTGGTGGCCAGCTGCCGGCCGCGGTGCAGGCAGCCGCAGTCGCTCTTGTGGATGCACTGGCTGTCCTTGAGCACGAAGCCCTCCTCGCACTGGCAGCCCTCGGAGCAGGGCAGTGGGCACGGCCCTTCCAACCCCAGGCTACTGCAGGTCAGAGGACAGGCACTTGTGCACTCCTCAAAGTGGCTGTTCTCAGGACAGGGCAGAGCTGTGGAAAGGGAGGAGCATGCGACATGAGCGGAAAAGTGAGTTAGAGCCCAGAAATATTCAGTTTAATTTACTTTGACGTAGTGCCAATCACGCAGTTTGCCTAAAACGTAAATCTTAATCATGAGTTAAGAATAAAAAAAGAAATAAAAAAATAAATCATGATGGTACAGCTAAACTTGAGCCTGATGATTACAGAGTAAAGGTAAGGAGAAAAATCAACCTCTGGGAGTCCAAGGTGGACTGGCTTTCGAACACCCCCTTATGAACAGCCCATAACTCTAGGTTATACATTTTCACGCATTAGTGCTGATACGGTCAGTCTATGATTTCCCTCATCAGGGTTCTTGGATCCCTTTTCAGAAGAGCTGCCACGTATTACCACACAACTAGTGAACTGTGTAACTTGTGCTGTATGTAATGAATGTAGGCTGTATCATTCTGGAAGGAGCTGCGGATCACACACAGTTCCCCCAGAGGCCTTAGGTAGACATACGGCAGTTGGTGGCACTCCTCCAGGGTCCGACGTTGATCTGGGCATCCTGGCATGCGGAGGCATAGGCCTGCAGCGAGGAGCAGAGGGCTGAGCGGTTGCCCTCGCGGACGCACATGTTGTACAGGCAGTTCCGGAAGAAGGGCGAGGGGTTTACGGCATTGTGGCAAGCCAGGAAGGAGCTGTTGTTGGGGTCGTTGATGGTGCCACAGAGCCAGGGGCTCTGGTAGAGCCGCAGGTTCACGCACATGCGGTACAGGTCCTCGCAGTCGCCGTTGCACGTGAGGTCGTCGGCGATGGCGCGCCAGCCCTCCGTGAAGAGCTCGGTGCTCTCGGCCAGCCGCCCGTTGGGCAGACGGAGCTCGTCGGAGGTGTTGCCGTTGAAGTAGCCACAGAGGCCACAGGTGGCGTTGTAGTAGAGCGTGGAGAGGGTGATGTTGAGCAGACCCTGGCGAGTGTAGCGCACCTTCACGAGGCCTGTCCACTCCGCCACTGTGGCGTTGCCTGGTGCACGGTATATCAGCAAAGTCTCCATGGGGTGCACGTAGGGCAGCGACACGGGCTCACTGTTCACCTGCAGGTGAGACACCAATATTGCATGCATGGACACTTTGCCGATTAAACACAGGCTTTGTTTTGTGTCTTTTTAATGTTATGCTTTAATGATCGTTGTAGCAATTTTTCAGCCCAGTGAAGCAGTGCAGAAATGACACTACGTCGATCCGCAGATTATTTTTACAGATGTTCATAAGGGAAGATCTCCTTCCTTCTGTTTAGCAGTAAAAGTAGAACTGCAGTACTCACCTTGACCATGTCGAAATCGGAGCCGCCTAGCTGTGCTTCTAGGTTTGCTACTCGTGCCATAACAGGTCGCACCCAGGTGGGGCCCTTGTTCATCAAGCGGCGACCGATCTTCACCTCCACGCCTGAGATGTTGGGCGGCACTACCCCGCAAGTCTTCAGCAGGAAGTAGGAGTTCTCATCGGGGAAGCCCAGGGTGGTGCCATCGAAGGTGGACAACACTTGGCTCTGGGAGAGCGAGCACATGCCCTCCCGGCGCTGGTAGCAGCCCAGCCGGCCCAGCTCGGCCGTACAGATCTCGCCCTCCGTGCACGAGCTGTTGAAGCAGGTGATCTCTCCCTCAGGCCCGCAGGTGCAGCGCTGGGAGCAGTCGCTGTCGCTGCCGTCGTGTGCCAACCAGAAGCTCTCGTTGCGGGAGTAATAGAGCCCGTCTCGCTCGCAGCCGCAGTCCTCCCGGCGCACGCAGCGGCTGCCACTCAGCACATAGCCCTCGTTGCACTGGCACCCCTCAGTGCATGGGTGTGTGCAGTACAGGTGGGAGGTCAGGTCGGAGCAGGAGGCGGGACAGCTGCTTGTGCACACCTCATAGTGACTATACTCCTGGCAGACCAGGGCTTAGAGCCGATAGATATTGAAGAAAAACAAACAAAAAGACAAACAAACAAAACGTCACTATTACATTTACATCTCCGTTTGACAGAAACAGAGCAGCAAAAAAATATCTATATTCCTTCTGTAATTGTTATTTTGTTCTTCACATCCTTAGCCATTTTACATTCAGCATTAAACCAAGAAGTGTTATTTACGCTCATAATTAACAATTTAATTTAAAATACTGAGTTATCGCTACTGTGACAGTGTTCCTTTGATAGGATGCAAACTCACCACAGAAGGACCGTGTCCTCCAGGAGCGGATGGTGACACCCAGAGCTTGGCAGGCCAGCGCGTACGCCTGGATGGCCTGGCACAGCGTGGTGATGTTGTCCCGGTTGCTGCACATGTCATACACGCAGCTGTAGACGAAGGCAGTGGGGTCCACCACCGTCCGGCAGTCGCGAAAGGGCCCGTCCGTCTTGTTGATGAGGCCGCAGTAGTCGGGGCGGAAATAGAAGGACTCGGTGGCCGGGTCGCATACGCTGCAGTTGTGCGTGCAGCCGTCCGTGCAGCGCCAGTCGGCGTCCTCCACCTGCCAGCTGCCGCCCAGCTCCACCACGCTCTCTGCTAGCGAGCCGTCGGGCAGGACGGGGTCGTCGGCGGGGTCGTCGTTGTAGTTGCCGCACAGGCCGCAAGTGTTGTTAAAGTATGAGCTTGGCAGAGAGATGGAGGCGTAGTGCTGCCCATCGTAAGTCACAAGCAGGCCGAAGTCTGTTTCCAGGGCTACAGCGACACCGGACTGGTAAACCCGTATGGCACCCAACTGCAGCTGTACCGGCAGGGTCTTCACCAAGCCATCCACCTGCAGGGGGGGTCACAGAGAAGCATGTGAAGTCTGCTCCTGAATGGAATCAGGTGCTCTGTACCTGTTTTCTTACTCCTGGCTTTGAGCAGTGTGAGTGTTGATACTTAAGCTTTATGGGTGGTACATCAACATGAAAATTGTGCTGTCAGAAAAACATACATTCGTGTGCCTGCAAAGTCTCAGTTTAGGTCATATTTCTGATAAACTTTACGACATTAAGCTGTAACAACCACTGAGAAACAAGTAGTAAACTTCAACTATGGAGTGCACTATAATGGCAAACGTTTAAAAAAACAACACAGGCAAAAGGTCATAACTACAAAAAAAAAGTCCACATTCCAAAACAAAGACAAGGTAACAGGATGAGAGCAGGGGTAAAGTTATTATACACGCAAAACAAAGGGTAAAGTCAGACACTCAAATGACACAACACAGGGAATTAGAGCTGCTCAGTATTGCTCTCATGAAAGAAAACTATACTTTGCTAACCACCAGATGTTCTGGGAGGGGTGTAATTGTTTGCTAAGTGTAGACCTCATGTAGGTAAGCATTTTGGTGTATTTGCCAATGCAAGTATAAATGAATCTCAAGCGAATCTGTACAAAGGCTCACCTGGACGGTACCCTGGCTGCCCTTGGGCAAGGTTACCCGGTGACCATACATCTCCACAGTGATGTCACGAAGCCATGACACTGAGGCAACTCCGCGGTTTTCATTTTTAGCTTCCACGCTGAAGGAGGGCAATCCCGCAACTTCCCAGCAGGGCCGTGCCAGCAAGTAAGAGCAAGTGCCCTGAAAGTGGTAGAGGAAGCCATCGAAGGTGTGGTAGTGCGGGTCACCAAACACCACGCAGGTGCTGGTGCGCGTGGGCTGGCAGTGGAATGCCCCCTCCTGCTGCTCACAAGTTTCCAGCTGCCCACACGGTGCCTCCTGGCACATGACCTCGTTTTCCACGTCCAGGCAGCGACACCTCTGGGTGCACTGGTCGGATAACCAGAAGACCTCCCCGCGCCGGTAAAATCGTCCTGCAGGAATAACAGATGTGCACAGTCCTGAGTGTCCATTATATTTTACTGAGTGAGAATATGAGTATGACCTCACTGAAACTATTTTGTCTTCCTCAGTTTTTTTAAAGCCTGAAAAATGTGTCAGAGATTTTTTTTATTTACCGTTGTAGCTGCACCCATTAGCCGGGTCTATTAGGTCAGTGTCGACCCGAAAGAGCCAGCGTCCAGGCTGGTTGACGTTGGTGGTTTGCTCGATGTTGACGACGTCGTTGGAACGAGATCCCGGGAGGTTAAAGAAACGACTGATGTCTCCGCCATTAAAACCTGACTGGAGAAGAGGAGAAGATATATGACAGGACAGCAAAGACATTAAAAACGGGAAGAAACAGTTCTCACGCCTCCAAATAGTTACACAAACACATAACACTATGGCCAGTGACCGGATTATTCTTCCTGTTCGTAAATTAATTACTGCTAGCATAACATGTGACAGCAGTACACATGGTGTAAACTGCTGTCGGTGTATAACTTTGAGCCCCTTGCCAAGTGTGGATCTACTTGTGGGTTACCTGTGCCGTCGTGCCCCCCAAACCCGTCAGCGGGTCCCCTCCGCTGGCGGTGCCTGTGCTCCAGGCGATCTCTCCGTAATTAAACATGGAGAAGTAGGAGATGCCGTCAGAGATGAGTACCGCCTGGAAAGTGTTCACCTGCCCAGGCACAGAGGGGAAACAGGATGTGACATCATCTGACACTGAATACAACCAAAATTCAAGCCCTTCTGAGAAAAACTGAATCCTGAATCCCGGTTTTTGGTTTACATGTACCCAGACCAAATTTAACACGTGAATATAAAAAGAGAGAGAGAGTGTCGTGATCATACCGGTGTCGTCTGGCTGCCCCCATAGAACGTGACCTGATGCCAGGTTGCAATGAAGAGCCATGTGGCAGTGAAGGAGGACATGGTCTTGAAGTACTTGCGAATGTCTTGGGTGGCCCTCTCCAGGAGCTCGGTCTCAGTGCTCTCACGGTAGTACACATCGCCACGGATACCATTATGCACGTCCGCCCAGAATGGTGCAATGAACGAGCGGCTGTCGGTAAGTGGGAAGGCCTCTGGCGTGAACTGGTTGACCTGCACGTTGAAGGAAATCACCCCATTGTTGTTCACCTGCAGGGACAGAACAAACAGGAAGCCATTGAAAATTTACTAGTACAAAGATACGTTTAATACAGGAACACCTGCATGCTTGTTTTAACAAGATTGTTCTGGAACTCACAAATATGGAGCGATAAGGAACATTGAAGAAGACAAAGGGAATGAGCAGGGACAATTCTGGGGAACTCCCGTCATCCATCTTGGGAGTCTCCAAATCCCCATAAGCCTGTCCAAAAGGGTACAGGATGCCCTGAGAAAAAGCTAAGGGGACGGGTGAAGAGGGACACGTCCAAATTATCACAAAGAGTCCTCTGGTCATGAGCCAGACACTTAGCTACATTACATAGTTTGGCTGCCTGATATTCCTTAAATGGCAACTATTAACAAGAACTACAAAAGGAGTCCTCTCAGCATAAATACAGACTAGTTACTTTTAAATCGCATACACATTAAACAGAGGATTGATTCCCCTGTGGACAAGATATAAAGTTAAACAGATGTTGTAAAAGGAATGTCGCCTGCTTACCTCTTGGTGTCAGAAGGCAGACGATGTAGATGAAAACTACCTGTATGCTTGATTTGACCATCCTATTGAACCGGGAGCAGACCAGGACAATTAGAGACCTGTAAGCATTTTTAAAAATATATTTCATGCAACAGGTGGAAACTTCATTGATTACTCAGTACTTCTCACTCTGGACTTATTCCAGAGTCCAACTAAGTCCACATCAAACAATGCCAGTTCTGAACAGTCACAGGATCAAACAAGCATCTCCATCCTAATGTTCTTTTACTTTTTTTTTCTCATTAATGTGTCAGGACAGTGGAATTATTCACACAGGTGTGTCACACAGGATTTATAAATATGTTCACACCCAGCCTCTACAGTTGTGGAGGAAACGTGTTTTAGTAAATACATTCTGCTGATGGAAACAACAGATTTAAAAAAAACATTATTTCTGCATTATGTTTACTTTGCATCCATTCATTACATCCCAAAAATTCTAGGCTCAAGAGTTTGTTGATTAAAAAAAAAACAAATCAGTTTATATACCCCTAAAAATAAGGATTCGGCGGTGTCAGTTATAGAAACAACACGTCTTTCCGTTTCATGAGAACAGTTATTTGATGGCAGCCTTTTGAGAGAATTTGGGCGGAGGCTGCCAACCGTTTGCAGCAGCCAGAGACTCTGGCAGGAACCTGTGACATGTCTCCTCAGGTCAGTTCAAGGCGTCCTGTTCTACCAGTAACAGGCGCGGATAATGAAGTAGCAAGAAAGCACATGAAGTTAGGAAACAAGAGAAAAGGGGGAGAAAGGGAACAGGTCACTGATATGTAAACTCCCCCCTCTTAAAGAGCAGTCTCCCAAGCCTCCCCCGGGTGCTTCCCCATCTCCTTAAAGAAGCAGCCGTTAGCCGAGCTCTGAAAAGACTCCATTATCCGGCGGGGGACAATGTGACTGAGATCACGTTCTCCAGGACTGTTGTGTGAGTGGCCAAACGCACACCACACACTTTGCCAGGTACTTTGGCTTGCTAAATGTCTTCTGTGTCCTGCCACTCAGAATCTACCAAGGGGCAGGTGTGTGTGTGTGTGTGTGTGTGTGTGTGTGTGTGTGTGTGTGTGTGTGTGTGTGTGTGTGGGGGGAGGTGCGCACTTCAAGAGCATGCTGAGATTTTAGTGTTGTATCTTTGCGACCTGTATCTGTCATGTTTGGTCCATTTAGGCAACTGTAGAGAAGATAGCCACCTACA
>JABJVR010049245.1:0-12836 GCA_025773905.1 Chitala chitala | reverse complement strand
TGTTAATGTACCACCTATACATTGAGGCAGCTGTAGAGAAGATAGCCACCTACATGTTAATGTACCACCTATACATTGAGGCAGCTGTAGAGAAGATAGCCACCTACATGTTAATGTACCACCTATACATTTCTCTGTGCTCTGTTTGGATTATGACAATTTTGACTTATTGATTAGTGTGCTACAATAAGTAGTTGCTAATGCAAGACATTTAGGTACAAAATGAATCACACAGTACTTTACCTGTTTGATGACTGCCAGTCTGTAGTCACCTAAATTCCAGTCCAGGACCTTAGACTAAGGTTAGGTACAAAACTATACTAAACAATGGTATCTGAGAAAACGTTATAGTAACAGCTTATCCTTGGAATTGTGGGAAAATTGGAAATATGTGTTTATCTTGATGAAAAGGCATTGGTTTTACTGACTTCGTTAAAAATAGGTCAGTTATTACTTTCTACACAAGCAAAGAAGAAATCTTTTAATAACAGAATATGTAACAGGAGATTCGTTCAGCTTTGACTTCTACATTTGAATATACCAGCATCCAATGGAAATTACTTGTAAACCAAAAAAATGAAAAAGAGTTCTTGCTTAAAGGTAAAATAAAATTACTAGGTATGAAATACAACAATCCATGTGTGCAATGGGCCAGCGTCCACCTGAATGGTTTTCGATGTACAGTGGAATGGGTGGTTAATATCAGAGCCTTGCTTGACCACACTTCAGATTTCTTCCTTAGATGACGATGTACACACAGTGCATGTTAGCATGTACCTTAGCATGCCTGGACCCAGCATGGCTGTGACAGAAATACTACTTAAGATTAATAACTTTGTTCACCATCTAAGACTCTCCATTCAGAAAACCCTGCGATCAAATCCACCAATGCCTGATCACTACAGGGAAAAGTATCTACTTGTAATTAGTAGTACATGAGCAACGATCCAGAACGTAAGCCCAACAGGATCCTTTTATCTTTGTACAAATCAGTTATGCATCAAAGTGTGATCCTATCCCATTTAGCATGGAAAGTCTGGAACAATGTACCTACGTGGAAACTACCTGGTTTTCTTGGGTTTCTTTTGACATTTTCATAGCTCAATAGGAGACCACTTTCGTGGCAGTTTTTCATACCGAGTATAACTTTTCTTAAATCTGAACCACAAAATATGTTAATAGACCATGATGTGTGACTCACAGGCACCACAAACTAATGGTTATTTTTAAACTCCTCAAGGTCGTTTATAGTCCACAACAGTAAGGTTTTATGCCTTAACACACTAAAAGCTGTGTGGGTTTCTGGATTACCATGGAAGTACTTCTTCCTCCTAGTTCCTCTAGATGTGGGGCAGCAGACCCTGTTGCAGGCTCCATGTGTCATTCATGAAAACACACCACATAATCTTTACAAATGCTATTTTTGAGCCACAGAGATGGGAATTGCTATTTGAATGATCAACATTCAGCGTTTTGAATGGCTGCTATATCATCAAGGCCTTGGAAATGAACAAGTCTACATCTAATTATGTGTGTATAGACACACACACACACACACACACAAAGTCTTAAAATTAAAATACAGCCTTGCTGCTAACAGAAAGTTAATATTATTCTATTAAGACTTTAATGTGTTATCTGAATAATTAGTAAAACTGAATATAATTGAATATAATTACTATATATATGGTTCTGTATATTAAGGGGAAACGTTATAACAGTAAAGGTGACAACCACTTCGAGAGTGCTATTATGGACAAATGAAATTTACAGGACATATTCTAAATGCTGAATTCATGCTACAAAACGAGTGTATTAGTATGAAGAGGTTGTTTTTCCAACAGCCTTTGTGATGTCAACAGAAGGTACAAAAGCTTGTCCATTCAGCATCCTTTTATATTATCAACATCAAGCACTGATTCTATCGTCGTATACTGATTACTTTTAAGATCAGCTAATTATGTTTTCAATATGACATTATTTATAAAAGAATTTCAACTGATGCCAGATTTTTTTAAATTTAACCATTATGTCTTGAAATGAATTTCCCAGTCCTGAAAACTGACACTTAAGAACAGAAAACCATTCCACAGCCACATATTGGTCGTCCATATCATGACTGTACTTTTTACTGTTAAAAATTAGAAAGTTCAAATGTCAGTGAGCGCCTAGCTCCTTTGACAGGTGTCTCAGCTCCAGATGTGATGGACAGCCCTCCAGAGCCACTCACCTGTTATGAAGACGGAAATCTCTGCACACCTCTCACCGGGCTTCCAAGACCGCAGACCGTTTTCCCATGGAACCAGGCAAAATCCACGGGCTTATCAGAGCGCCGGTGTGTGCACGGAGGAAGATGAGGGGCAATCAGGGAGGAGGGATGGGGTTGGGGTGGGGGGGGTACGCTGGGATGAAGAGCCCAACCTCAGTAAACTGCTTTCTGTCCACTTTCCTTGGATTACTGGTAATTGCAAGAGAAGAAAAATGAATCCGTGCCTTGGGCGCTCCTGACGGATTTTAAAAGCAGATGACTGGGAGCGGTAAAAAAAAAAAAAAATCCACCACAGCCCTGGGATACAGACGTCCACACTACTGCATTCCCTTTTTCCACAAGGATAGTGTTTAACTTCACCTGAGATCAGCTTTTTGGGGTAGGGGTAGACAGGTGGGGGAACAGGGAGGGGTAAAGAAGGTGTACAGGGTGGATGAGTGTTCTGAGAGTGAGAGAGAGGGAGGGGACTGGGATCTGAGCAACGCTGAAACCAGACCTCACTTTCTCCCAAGCATGGAAGCTGAAAGTGTTTAAACAAAGAGGAGATCTGAAAGAAATGTCAGACGGCTGGATTAGGGCTTTAGTCTTCCCACTGGGTTTCCCGCAAGGTATGCCTTGTGTTGTGAAATTGTACGTGAATGAAAAAAACAAAAGTCGTACAACAGTAGAAAATCTGCTTTGGAATGTGAAGAGATATAGTATTACATAATTAACATGAATTACTTAGGAAACATTATGTGTCCTTTCTTGTTGTTTCCCCCTAATTAAGATCGCCTCGTTTTCAATGCGCACAAGAAAACGAGAGCTCATTACCATAGATTCCTGGAAGATTGCATTGACTTTTGGTGGGGAAGCTGCAGGTGAATCCTTAATGATAAAAGCTCGGAAGGGATAGAGCTGGGCCTTTGTTGGAAGGACAGTGGAGGTAACAGGAGAGCACAGAGGCTAATGTGTGAGAGGCATCAGGACTGTAGACAAGACCCAGACTCCTATTAACCAACGCAAAGTAGGTGGATGTGCTTTTAATGGAGGATTCTTTTACACCTCAAACTTCCCGCCTTGTAAAGTCACAAAAACCCCCAAACTGCAGCTATGGAGAAGCAGATGCCTAGAATGGTCCCAAAAGACCTCCAGTTCCAAGTTGGCTCATCTCATGTTGAATCAGTGTTGGGAACCGGCGGTGCTGGTGTAAGACATGAGAGACAGGAGTGATAAGTGCATTTAGCGTAAAGACAGTTCGTGACTGTGTTGGGACAGCACACACGAAACAATACCTGACTGTGTTTGAGGGGTGTAGGAATTCGCGCTCACTCATGGAAAGATTCCGTAAATTGGTGGTCCCATTCAACTACTAAAAAACACAGTTTAATCTTGTGAAATTCAGATAATACGACACAGACTAATGTCACCATCCCAATGACAACAAATTATATAAGTGCAATCTTGTAGTGTGGCTACACTTTTCTCCATCAAAGGTGTGTTTTGGACCTAACCTTAGATTCTGAGGTCCTGGACTAAAATTCAGGTGATTGCAGCAATCATCATTCTTAAAGGTTGTCCCTTAATTTTTACCCTCTAACCTCTTTCGCCTAGCAGTTGACCTAGACCTGCACTCAGATGCTCTTAGCCACTCTTGGTTCCCCTCAGGTAACCAGAACCTTCTTTTAGGCGACTCCTTCTTTGGAAATGTACAATAGGCTCTGTTCAACATACTGCACCCTTGATCTGGCTCTCTAATACCAAGGGTGTATCAGAATTCAATCAGGCCACATCAGCCTTCAGGCAAAACCCACTGATATAGGGTGGCTTTAACCCTGACCATGCATCAGTGCATGGCTACACTTTTCTCCATCAAAGGTGTGTTTTGGACCTAACCTTAGATTCTGAGGTCCTGGACTAAAATTCAGGTGATTGCAGCAATCATCATTCTTAAAGGTTGTCCCTTAATTTTTACCCTCTAACCTCTTTCGCCTAGCAGTTGACCTAGACCTGCACTCAGATGCTCTTAGCCACTCTTGGTTCCCCTCAGGTAACCAGAACCTTCTTTTAGGCGACTCCTTCTTCATCAGTGCATGGGTACACTCCTTTTGGCCTCAATGCAGATTTGGGCTGTTTTTGAGAATAGAGTTGATGGTCCAATGAGGACTTTAACCATGGTGTCTGCCTATTTTATACCTCCAAGTGAAGCCGAGTGAACACCTGCAAGTTCCTCTCTCTGACTGGTGGTTCCAGCTGCAGACTTTCCATCTTAATGTTTCTCGATCATTCTTGAACCAACTAATATCTGTCCGAACATTCCTGACTACATATGGAGTCCAGTTTGAAAATGATTTGTGGAGACCCATTTACAACTTCAACTTCAGTTGTCTCATCTCAACTGGCGAAAAATACATTTTTAACGTAACGCATCATCAGCCTTAAAACATGTAAATATGTACTGTATTCATTATCAGTGTCTTGCTGTATGTTCAGATCACATCCATGTGAAGTGTTGTGCATGAGGTGAAAGGAAATGAAGACAAGAGAACATTGAGGTGTAAAATCAAACTCTTGAAGTTTTAATAAATCATCAGTTCATAGCCGGGGGGTCACTGAGAGGCTTGCAAAAGGAACTGCGACTCTTCATTGAGAAATGATTCAGCACCGCGCTGTAGCTGCTGCTAATCTAGGAACAAAAAGCTCCCAGCCACGTGTTCTCAGAACTACAATCTTGGATCGTTTCAAATTGTAGTCTTGACCATATCATCCCTTTACACAAAGTGGCCTGCTTCGCTTCACTAAAGTCAGCAGCAGAGACACTGACAGCACACAAAATGCCACGTGTCCCTGCCTTTGGGCACAGTGGCGACCTTCTGTAGGACGTGGCGGACATATGAACTTTGTGCAATGGCGAAAGCGTCACTCCAAACAGCACTCTGTTCGCCTCTTTGCTCTACAACAGTAGATTTCTTTGGCTAAGCACTGTTGGCTAAACAACGTTATCTACGCGCCAAATTAATTATCATAGATGCCAGAAGGTTGGTGGTAAAATGAGCAGGTGATGGTCACCGAAGCCACAGGCGAATATGACATAGAGTTCACTCTAAACAGCTGTAATAGGAAAGCAGCGTAGGCAAAGGACATCTGATCAACGTCCAACTACCTACCCATACACTTTTAAGAGAGCCAATGCTAGAGGAACATTATGGTGCTTCTGAAAGTCTCGTATCGATTCCCCTGTGAAGTCGATTTAAAGCGACACACAGATGTTCCTCACAGTCCCACACCAGGGCAGTTGACATCATTGCCATTATACCATATTCCCTATACAGATTTCAATATTTTCAATATATACCCTTTATATATAGCATATATGTTTTTTATACAGCACACACATTTGGATGATTTATCAGCACCAATACAACCAGGCATAACATTCTCTAACTTGTTAATAATAAAATATATAAATTAAAGAATCACAGTACACACATTTTACACATGGTAAAAAAACAAAAACACAAAACAAGAGGGTGAATATGGTCACACTTCTTAAATCATCCACAAACGTGGCTGCAGGCCTGTATGGTAGTTCACTCATTTTAATCTGACTGACAGATTATCACAAACTGTTGAATGAACATTTGTAAGCAATGACAGACAAATAAAAGGGAGCAAGAAGACCCCTATTCAGCAGAGTGCTGCCTCTGTCTGCAGAAACTGTCCTCTATTCATTAGACCAAATGGCTCACGAGGGCTCTTCCACACCGGGGCACAAACAGCCTCTCTGTGCTCAGGCTGTTCTGACTGGCCTGTAACCCCCACAATCTCCCCTTCACTGGTCTGGCTGTTCTGTTCCGACTGGCCTGTAACCCCCACAATCTCCCCTTCACTGGTCTGGCTGTTCTGTTCCGACTGACCTGTAGCCCCAACAGTCTCCCCAGCACTGTTCTGACTGTTCTTTTCCGATGGGCCAGTCACACAGCACTGAAGCAGTGGGCACACTGTCTCTGACGAAGCGGTAAAGAAAACCGATTCCACTGTCGCCTTTACATTGTGTTGTCTCCACGACAGCCGCCTCTGAGAATGGGGTAAGGTTTTGAAGGGCAGCTGCAACCTTCCCATGGGACACTGGGAGAGACAAGACTGGACCCTAGCACAAAGGCCCACGCTCACAGACAGAGAGATGGAAATGACATACGTGACAGCTTCTGTTTCGAGACAACACCGGTCATTACAAAGGCAAGTGGAGACAGCACAAGGCCAGAACCCTGTGGGGATCCTAACCCTGTTTAATGCCCTTATGGACTTTTAAGCACACAAAATTTAAATAAAATTGACAACGTGTGCTCAGTGGTGTTAAATTAATATGTTTAAAGCCTAACATACAAACTCTCCCCCACACCACCTGCCGCTCCACGCTGTACTCTATCCCTTTGTTCAATCTCTCGCCTACAGCCCAGATAATCCACGTGAGCGGACATAGTGTAAAATGAACAGTGGCCATCAGTGGCAAGCAGAGCTGTTCTAAGCTGCAGAGTTAACACTACACGGCATGCCAGACCAGAGCTGTTCTAAGCTGCAGAGTTAACACTACACGGCATGCCAGACCAGAGCTTTAAAAATCAAAAGTACATAAAATATGTCAGCGGATCAAGACAGTCCAAGGAGGACCACCAGAAATGCTTGATAAAGCAGACTCGACCTGTCAGATAAAAATTAATCAATTAAAGTTTAAATTTCAGAAGGTGCAAAGTACATGAAAAACAAGAAAGCATAGTCCTTGACATAAAACATCAACTTGATTTGAGATTATAAGGATTGAGGGAGAGAGGGAAAAAAAAAAAAGTAGCAATACTGTTGAATAAAGCAAATAACACAATGTGAAAATGCATAATAAAAGCAATCACTGTACAAATGTGCTAGCAAAGATACATGGCAAAACTACTACTGGGGGGGGGTGTTTTACGAAATGCCCCATTCCCCTCCCCATCACCTTCCAACATGCTGCATGCTGGACATGAGGATACTGGTACCTTCACTGACCTCCCCAGACAGTGTTTAAGACAAAGCCAAAGTGTCATGCCCTCCAGCATTTAGCACAGAAACACACAATCACATTTTACTTAACATAACATAGTTCTGTAAAGGTAAGGTTAATATACTTTCAGTTTAAATAAAATTTCAATATTGCTGAAACAGCTCTCTGAATTCTAATAAACCAAGTTCTTTTCAAGTTCTTCTAGTATACAATTCTACATATGTAATATTCTTTATAACAAAAATTTCCTCCAAAAATTCAAGCAAAGCACAAAAAACAACATTTGGTCAATTAAATGTAAATAAAATCAAAAACAGGCTGTGCAGTTAGTTCTCGGTTCTGGAGGCACTGGTTTACACGATGTCACATAACCTAAAAGCGTTTAATGTGCGCTCGCTCCAGATTGCGTGAATCAAACAGCCATTTAATCACAGTGGATCCTCAGCAGAATTTTGTTCCCTTAACGAAGAGGGTGTTCTACTTCTGCAACCTTGTGACACAACAAGATGCAACAACTGCCTAATAATTACAAGACAACAGATATGAAAAACAATGCAAAACTTTTAAGGCTGGACCCCATAAATAGTGGCAGCAGGAATCGTGCAAGACTGCGTAAGAGCAGTCAGCTGCTAACCCGGCTCAGGAAATGAGCCCTCTGCGTTGCACATGGCAATGAAAGACAAGACCTGTCTCAGGCTGCTACTGGAGTGCTGGGCCAGCTCACTTCTCAAACAGGCCATGTCTGTCCTGACCAGGGTGTTGGGTGTCCACTTTAATGGATGATATCGGGGTTACGGGACTGGGTGGAGAACGAAGACCATCAGGTCAACCAGCTGTAACCCAAGCACAGAGAAACTTCTTGTGACAGAGAGGACTCACATGCACTACAGCCAGTTAGGGCTGATTTCTCACCTCCGGTCCCACCCGTATCATCCCAGCACTCCGTCCTGCCTGTATAACAGTGACATAAGAATGGTACTCCCAAAGGTCAGTCCAGGTCAGCAGTCAAAAAACCAGCTTCTCCATGTTTACATGACCACGTACAGTAAACGTCTGCTTTGCACTGTAACACAGAGAAAATAACTTAAAGAACTTCATGAGGACATTCATGTGACTTAGACTTGCTGGATTAACTTCGGAAATAAAGACTGCTTTCCAGCTCCCAGCAATGAAACAAACTGGAACTGCAGCAAAAATTTTGGGGAAAAGACAGCTGCCAAAAAAATGAATTGTAGCTTATAAGTAATGAAAAGTTGTCAGTCTAACACAATTATGTACCTCAAGTCAGGTACTATGTCAAGTTGTTTAGACCCTGGAGAATAGACTCTTAGAAGGACTCTGTTGTAAATTATTTATGTAAAAGAGTAATTTATCTTATTAATACCATATTCAGCAGGTAAAACCTACAACTATAAGGTGGTACCACACACTCATGCTGAAAGGAGATGTAGCAGCCAACGGAAATGTAATGCACAATGGAAATGTATTCTGTTAACATGTCGATACACGTGGGCCCAGATGATTAAAGCTCCCTCCTTTAAGAGGCCTGCTGGCTCAACATCAGGCCGGGATGCGGAAGTTGCCTGGCTTGAATCCCAGCACAGCCAGGCGTGTCCTTGAACAAGACACTCTGTGCTAGCTCCCCGGGCGCCACATGTGGCTGGCTGCATACTGCTCCCCCCAGGGGGATGTGTTAAATGCAGAAAAGTAATTTCTGTCTGGGATTAATAAAGTACTACTTAAAAAAAATATATATCAGCCCTGATAGTAGCAACAGTCGCATCGTAACTGCACAAAGTGGTGTTCAGTCCCTTTGTACCTGAACGTTTCTGTGGAGTACCACTCTGGCCACCACAGTTCGAGCTGACTCTTCCCAATGTTTACTTTTGACATCACGATGATGTACAAGATGAGGTGGATGCTGTACTGCATTTTTTTTTGTTTCAGAAGACAAAAAGTTATTTTTATGTCTACTCCTGAATTCACATACGCAATTTCATATTTCCTGTTCACAATCTTACCAACATATGTATCACTAAGTTAAAGTAGATTGATGTTTAAGAGCAAATTATTTCTTATTGTGAAGCACAATCTAATCAAAATTAATTAATCTATCATACCTGGTAAAAATTGGTTTATTTAAAAATACTAGGAAACTAAAACAAGGTCTGTTAAGGCCTTTACATTAGATTCATGTAGAAACAAACTATTTTCAGGGTGGATCTGAGGTGTATATAAAAAAAAAAAAAGACTATTGTGAGAGTTGAATTAAGGGTGAAAATAGGAATAAAAATAGCTTGATAAACAGTGTCCCATTTCAGATGTTAGGAATCTAAAGCAAAATCCTTAGTGTTATCATTACCCCAACGGTAATCAGCCATGTTGGAAGAGCCAGGCATCAATAGCCATCAAACCCCCATGGCAAACCCCCCCAAAGATTGTCTGGAAATCCAAGTTTACTCACAGAAATTAGTGGTTAACGAGGAGGTAACGCCATATGAAGAAGACAGACTAATCAGAATGAAACCAAACCAACCTATAACCTCAACAAAGTGATCAAGGCTCAGTTCCAGACTCACGTACGCAGCCAAGTGTGTATGAGTATACGTATGCATGTGCGGTCACCCCAAAGAACTGATCAACTGCAATATGTGAGCCTGTGTGCCTTTGTGTGTGTGTGTGTGTGTGTGTGTGTGTGTGTGGGGGGGGGTTTAAACAGGTTCAAATCCAATAAGGGAACTAGAGGAGGAAAGGATGGGGAGGGGGCACAATGGCAACAGAGCGTCCGTCCCCATCTTAATGTTCAAGTTCAGAGAGCGTCCCACAGCCTCACTTGGCCTTGGGTACAACGAGGATCTCATCGCCGTCGCGGATGTTGTAACTGTGCAGGGCGCGGGTGCTGTACTTCATCTCCTCAGGCCCGAAGGCGCAGTTCACCTCCTTGTCGATGTAGTACACTCGCATGTTGCTGGTCGGCACCGGCACCACCGCGCGGAGCTGCTTCTTCAGCTCCGCCACTGTCTGATCCAGCCGGATGCTCAGCGCCTCCACCTTCTCTTCGAAGCGCACCTCCACCTTGGCGTGGCACCGCGGTCGCAGGTCAATGTCCGCCAGCGGCGCCAGCTTGCCGTACTTTGTCACCAGACAGTGGTACCTGTGGCAGGGTGTGGGCACAGACCCAGATCATCACTTGCAGGATGGCACCGTGTTGTTTGTCCTGGTCTTCCAGTCCTCCGACTGAATTTCCGACCCACCGAGTTTATTCTGGGTTACCGAACTGCTTGCATCGTTTTACACGTATTTTAACTGAAAGATTCGGGTGTGACAAAAATGCCACCAAGTGTTAAAGTACTGCACGCGCTAAAGTTAATGCAGTGTCTAGTGTGCAGTCTTAAGGGGCTAATTTCAGACCAAGAGCGCTCTCTCTTTTATTCTACTCCTCACATCACCTCCTGCTTGCCCACACTCTATCACCTCACCACCACCACCACCCCCCCCAACATAAGGTATCCGTGAGAAAGCACCCTGCCCCGGGGGATGCTGGGAGAGATAAGCACCAAAAAAAAAGAGGGAGAGGGAAGAAAAAAAAAAAAAAATCAATTAAACAAAATGCAGAAGAAAAGGAGCAGCGTTGAATGTCTCCCTGTAACAGGTGGCTTAATCAGTCTAATTTCCGTGCTTTTCCAAAAAGGCTCTCAACAATGAAGCTGGCCCAAACTCTGCCCCAGGTCCCCACGCAGCCCTGGGAATGCATTTCTCAAGTCACCTCTAAGCTGTTTCCCACAAATAAAACGCTGATTCATTTTCTTTCTTTCCTTTTTCTTTTACTGGCTCTACCATCTGGAGCATGTGGGTTCTATAACTGTGGTCATTACAGAAGTCATTACACCAACTTTACATCTCATTTGTTCCACAGCAACAAACAGGTAAAGGCAAATGAAAGGCACATTCAACAAGAGAGAGAAAAGCACTAAGAACAGTTAATACCCATTAAGAATTAAACATTCTACATGGCCCTGACACGCATGTGAAATAATAATAATAAAAAAAACTAATCACCGAGCTTTAGTGTTTTGACTGATTTTCAGTTTACACCAATTTGAACTTGTGAAAGGTCCTTACACATTCAATATAATTAAAATATGTCATCAATACTTGGAGTGGCAGATTCACAAACAGAACACAGGGGTAACATCGCTTATTTAGCAGAACCTCACTAGGTAGGTCAAGATAATTTTTTTTTCATACTCATATTTCTTGCTTAAAATACCTTTACATCTTTCAGCTTGATGTTCTCAGATTTAGCATACAGCATGTTATCGGCAAATGAGTATCAAATACAAAACTGACACACTTGAATTCCGCAAAATTGCCCATTTAAAAAGAAACGACATCAATATCCTTGCTATATGTGTAAGGTGCACCCATCGCTCCCTCTCTTCAACCTGACCCTACGTTTCAAGTGCTGCTTATGTCCAGAGTGTTCAGCAGGGTGACTAAGGTTACTCGATAGCGGAATAACACACTCTGAGAAATGAAACTTCGGAGCGTGTTAAAGTGCGGCTTTGTATTTCTGCTTTCAAGGCAGGCCGAATGTGAATGCCTGTGACCCGCCTGTGGGCCTCTGATCTTTGAAGGGGTGGGGGGGCTTACACACACGTAGGGCCAGTCAGAAAGGGGATAGTGAGCTCCTGTCCACTGCCCCCGCCCCACAACGGTCATCCATCCCCTAGTCCCACCTGGGAAACTGGCAAAGGGTCAAGCCTCAGTAAATGCAGTCTGATATCTGTGAGCCAAGGGGGGCAGGGGAAGGGGGGGGGGCTAGACAGTGTTGGCTCTGTGTAAAAGCACGCACCGTCTCTTCACAGCACTGGGTGACACAGGGACCATCACCCCTGGCGAAGGGGGCAACAGGTCAAGGTGTGTGGGCAGATCTGTGTGCCGGATCTCCTGCTGGGCCCAGCCCACCTACGCCTCCCAGCTCACCTGCTTGCGTTAGCAGGACGCCATCGCGCGGGTGAGTCATTCCCCAGAGGAACAGAGGCGCATCCAGACGTATCGCTCGGTGAGGTCACCCCCTCTCAGAAGGGAAGCAGACACAAAGCCTCCGTGCTGCTCCAACCATCACAGTTCCACAGTGATGTTTTCCAGTTACGATAGCGGTGCAGAGGCGGTCTGCTCACATTACGGTGCTGACGCCACAGAACGGGTAAACCTCCCCTCTTTGGTAAAAGTGAAAAGCCAGAAAAAATAAGTGGACTAAACACGCCACAGGCTCTTAACAAGGCGAGTTTGTTATGGAGCTTGTGTCTCCGCAGAGTCCAAAAGGGATGACCCCAAAGGTATGGACAGTCCTCCACTCTGTCCCAAAACAAACCGGGAGCCTCTTCAAGGCACAGTCCCTCCCTCGTGGTCCAACAAGGCACTTCCTGTGTCATAATCAGCCTGACAATTTGTGCAAACATGCCTTTAGAAGGAGCTCATCAGCTCCAATTACAAATGGAAATGGGTAAAGTGCTCAATCCTCTTCAAGAGAGGTGGGGTGGGGAA
>JABJVR010049244.1:0-22406 GCA_025773905.1 Chitala chitala | reverse complement strand
CACACACACACACACACACACACACACACACACACACACACACACACACACACACACACACACACACACACCATCCCGTGCAGCACAAAGGATGTGAAGGACTTTGAGGCAAAGACCATTTGCTGTGTTATTTGGCAAACATGCTTCCAGAACTCCTGTGCCTGTGTGAAGCTGAGTTGGAGATGCTGAATCTGTGCCTGTTTAGGGTCATTATGACAAGCACACGGTGCCCTTCTCTGCTTAAATTCATGCTTGGCCATTTAATGTAATGTGTTGAGTAAAATCTATGTTGTCATGACCAAGTCTTTTGTTTTTTTTTTTTTTTTTTTTTTTTTTTTTTCCCCTCTACCTCCCTCGTCAGTTAAAAATAAATAAATAAATAAATAAAAATTCATCTGCATGGAGGCAAAGTAGGGTGTGGTTTCTGTGGTACCCGTCTCCATTGTTCTAGCATTGGTCTGTAGATGGGACTCGTGCACAAAAGAAGCCATCAAAGAGAACCCCGAGTTGTGTCCAGCTCATGCTCCTTATTTAGGCTGCGTCTGCCTTTTATGCTGTATTGTTGTTGTGGTGGAGGTCGCTGACTGCAGTTTAAAACCTTGCTTGTTTGTCTAATTGTTATGCCATTGTGCCACACTTCTGAAGCTGCTCTGCATTAGCACTCATCAATGGGCGCTCCCTGAAAGGGCACCTTTGTGAGGCTCATTTGAATACACAGCAGAACGGCCCTTTGATGCCGACCCGGAAGTGTTCGGGACGCTCGTCTCCGTCGTGTACGGCAGGCTCAGACCCTGGATTCATCTTCCGAAGCCCACATGGCTGCTGTGGCCCAGCTGAAGCGTTTCTGTTTGTTCTTCTGTCTGTTTGTGTAACTTGGGCGAGGCGTTTGTATGCAGCAGGTTGGCGCTGTTAGGTCGGAAGGACCCATCTGCTTCATGGTCATAGCGAGCCCTCTGGCTTTGAGCAGACACTGGGTAATCTGTGAGCACCCTTGTTATCAGCACCCTGTCCTGTTTTCCTCCCCATCGCCCGGCCCCTCCCCGTCGCCCCGTCACCCGGCCCCTCCCCGTCGCCCCGTCACCCGGCCCCTCTCCGTCGCCCAGTCGCCCAGCCCCTCTCCACCTCCCAGAGCTCTGAATGAAAACATGTTCACTCTCAGCGGCACACATTAATATAGTTAATTTAACATTTGTGTAATTTGTTCAACATGTCCTGTTTATTAACTGTGTTGTGTACTCAACGTCAAAATCTTTTTTAGGACAAAACAGTTCTGTATCTACTTGCAAGTGCTTCTCACTGTAGCTTAATTGCCTGCCCCCCCCAGTTCTCAGGGGAGATCATGTATGTATTTATTTCTTTCTTTTCAAGCTCCTTATAAATTACACCTTAAGTCAGCAGACAGACAGCAGGGTTCATATTCCGTGGCGTTAATTTGCTCCGTGTCTCTTGTTGTGAGTGATGTCACACTCATAACTCTGTGTTGCCGCCACGTCTGAAGATGTGTGTCTGTGAGTCGTGGAGTTCAGCTGTAAGGGCGACCCTAGGGGAGCAAACATTTTCAGAATGTTCAATTAAGCTGTCTTAGCTGTGTGGCCCCAGGACCCGCGCGTTGCACGTAATTACGCTACCTGTGATTGTAGCGGAGTCCCAGAACCGTACCGACGCAGTGTTGTGCGATACGCCTGCGAGGAGAGCTTCGCAGTCGCTCCGTCACCCTCTTCTCGCACCCGGCAATCAGCTCCTCACACTTGTAGGACCAGCTGCGTAATGAGGCCTCGGTCCCCAGGCTGCCGCCTCAGTGACAGAGCAGCACGGGAGAGGCGTTTCAGCCGTATAACCCCTTCTACGGTTCTCCCCACTTCCAGTAATCACCTCACACTTCATCACCTCACACGCTCCTTGGCTTGCCGAGATCTCGGCGCCAACATTATGACAACTGAGGCCGTCTCGTTCAACACCCCCAGAACACCAGGCTTACACAGGCCCGTGGTGTGGCTGTGGCCCCTGTGTTCCAAAATCATGTATCGGGTCTGGCGAGGTAGCGCCATGCTTCAGGAAGAGCACCTCTGTCTTCTCTCCAAGGTTATTATGGCAGCTGCTTTGGTGTCTCAGTGTGATGGCGGAGACGCCAAGATTCATCCATGCCAAAGGGTCTCTGCAAGCCTGCTCCCCACCCCAAGGATTGTTAGCGCCTCGTTAGGACCTGGGAGCCCATCACATTAATTACGTTGTAACAGCATCCTTGGTGACGTTTTCGCAGGTGGTATCATTCTTGCAGAAGGCTGCTGCTCCGCATTTACAGGGCAGCTACAGGGACAGTGGCCCTACACCTCCCTAACTCGTCTTGGGGAGCTTTGCTGAGTATTATTTTTTCGGGTCGGGTCGACCGTGATTCAGTCCTCTCGTCCTCACTTGTCTACACGCGAATGTAGAGATAACAACATGTTCTATAAAGGCCCTGCACTGTACATCTTTGGATTCTCTGTCCGTTTCCATTAAAGTGGCCTGGTGGCTTAGTGGGTAGGGAGCCAGGCTGGGGTGCAGAAGTCTCCTGGTTCAAATCCCAGCCCAGTCACCAGGTGTGTCCCTGAGAAAGATACTCCATGTTAGCTCCCTGGGGTGCTGGAAACTGGCTGCCCGCTGCTCCTCCCAGGGTTAAGGGTTAAATGCACATAGAGAATTTCCCTATTGTGGGACTAAAAAGGGATTAAATTATTATTATTTCACTTTAGCGATCCTGCTGAGTCTGTAGGTCCCCAACTCCGTTTCACACGCTTTTTCAATAGTATTTACCCTGCTTTGGATAAACATTGGGAAACGACTGACTGAATTAATCATCTCCAGTCTGATTGTTTCCTAAAAGTTGCATTTTTCTTGATATGTCTGAGATCATGCAATAGACAGGCAGCAGCCTTTGGTCCTGTTTAAATGGCCACTGTAAACTTTACATTTTGTCTGAACCTTATTATAGAGAACATAAACGACCGCTAAATAAATGGGGGAGCTCACTTGGATGAGTGCTCACTTGGATGAGTGCTCATTGGATGCGTTGTTCTGGATGCCATGACAACAGGACCCCGACGTCCCCGCACTGAGACATCCAGCCGGAGCGGAAACGGCGACACACAGGCGTGTGTCGTGCAGCAGAGACATGCGTACGGTGGTGTTCGTGACAGGCGCAAGTCGTTTATTCTTTTATCTGCCGTTTTGTGGGGGGAAATTCAACTGTTGAATGTCATTGTCACTAATTGTCAGCGTAAGTCACCTCACCTACAGCTGCCTTCCTCTGATTGCACCCGGAACTGCAGGGAACGTTGATCAAGTTTAAAAGCCTTGCCTGGGGGTTAGAACGGGCTTTACGATCTCTTCATGGTTTTGTTTTTTCTCCTTATTGTTACTGTGCCCCTGCTCCCATGTGTTCCACACTGCGTTAGATCACCTCTTTTTTTTTTTTTTTTATTTATTTATTTATTTATTTATTTATTTTTTTTTTTCTTTTTTCCCTTTGCAAAAATTGCATTACGCTGCTACTGCAGATTGCAAAATCCCGTTTAATTCACGAAATGGCCAGAGAACCATCTGCCTAAAGAAGCAATTAGAGTCATCGCGGCTGGCTTTCGGCAAGCCTGTGTGACGCATGTGACAAACGTGAGCCGCGTGCCGCGGCGTCGTGCCCGCAGCGCCGAGCTCTCCATTAATGGCTGTTTGTTGTGACCGAGGCTAGAATGAGTGTGGTCCGCCTGGCTCCTTGGACATGGATGTGTGGTGCAGTGGCCTGTCACGCCAAGCCCTTTGTCACTGTCTGCCTGCAGAAGCCCCCATTATAAGCATATCCCAAGGGCTTTTGGGGCGGGGGGGCTGGACTGCTAATGACAGGCCACCTGAGTCCTGAAACCCCCCTGGCCTGTTTCACCTTGAACAGGGCCATTACAGCATCTTGACCTTGGCTTTGATCCAAGAACACTTTTTGTGTAGTTTTTTTTTTTTTTTCTTATTTTAAATAAAACTGCCACCCTGGCCCTTCCGCTCTGCTCTGCTCACCGCGTCATGTGGTTCGTGCGAAAGTCCCTCTGCTCTGCTCTTCAGTGCGGACCTTGATGCTGGTCACAGTTTTGTCACGCCATCCGTGCCCCTTTTTTTTCCTGTGGCACCGTAGCCACGGTTACTGTGCCACTGAGATGTCTGCCTCCTGCTGCTCCATGCCTCAGCTTGTTCACGTGTGACCTGCTTCTCCAGTAGCTGATTTCCTGCTAAACGCCTCCCCACGTTTCTCATCTTGGTGCAGTCCTCAGAGACGTGTGTGTGTGCAGAGTGTCTGAAGTTGGCCTCAGGTGTAAGCGGATCATGTTATCTTACTGAGAAGCGGTCAGCGGTCCTCTAACTGCTTCCCTCGGTTTTAGTGAAGCCATCGGCGTGATGCGTGTACATCCGCTCAAGAAAATGCCTGTACGTTCGGCCTGGGTGCACGTTTCATCATCAGTGGTAATTGATTCACGTCTCCTCTGGTCAGCCATGGCCAGAAACAGTTTGAGGACCTTTGAGGATTTCCATAACAAGGGTGCTGCAATCCTCAGACAACCTCCACAGTGAATATTCTGGCATCTCGATAGCACGTGAAGAACCAGTAGTTAGAGAACCTTTGGGAATTGGAAAATCCCTTCAACACATGACAGACTTGTTCTTCCAGTAGCTGTTGAAAGTGACTCTTGTTTTTCTGTTATTACTGGCTTCTTGACAGTGGATTACATAACCCTGTACCTCTCTAAACTTCTGAATTGTCATCGACCATAAAGGCATAGCAGAACTTTTTGGTTTTGGTGAGGGATGTACGGTAACAGCGCTGTAACAGGTACAGGTAACTCAGAGCTGAAATGTTGTTAATCAGTCATGGTGACAAGACTGCCATTCACATTTCATCGAGATGTCATGTATGCTCAAGGACCTCTGTGCTCCGTTCACAACAGACAAAAGGACAGTGGCACCAAGGCGACGGTTTAACCATGAACATGGTCATCACATCCTTGTGCGCATTATGACAGCGCTCAGTGCCTTGGTTTCTTTGACTGCAGTTTTATTTTGCGTCGTAATAAACAATCCTTAATCGTTTAGCCGCACGCTGCCTTGTCTGCAACGAGCACGTCTCCTGTCATTGAGCTCACGCGTGCCGCTCACGTGGACGCAGGAACATTTTGTGCTGCTGAACACGGCGATTAGAAGGAGAGCACAGATACAGCGGGGGGGCAGGGACAGATGCATTCAACGGCCCGCACGGCTATTTCACAGCCGATGTGCGCCTCCCCTGATTCGTTCGGGCACTGCAGTCCTCCGGCAGGACACGATTAGTGCTGGACGCCGTATGGGGGTCGTATTGAAGGGGATGCTGACGCCCCAGCTGGAGTCAATATTTGTTCAAGGAATCTCAATAACAGCCGTGCAGGAGTCATCTGCATTTCTGATAATGGACCACCATATGGCTGTGTTGACCCAGTGGGATGTGAGTAACCCGCCCTCTGTTTGCGCCCGCTTCCCCTACATTGTCCCGGACCACGCGTCGGGCCTGCTGCCGTCGCAAACGAGAGCTTAATAGGAGACCTTAATAAAATAGCTACCTGTGGGAAGTATTTCTGTTCTGGAACAATACAAGACACTCTGAGGTTAGAATAACCTCTCTTTTTAATACCTCAGTACCCTGTAAGTGACCTGTTACTGTCATCTGACCCAGGTTGCCATGGCAGCAAAGCCTGTGATGTTCTTTTTGGTGTTCTGACAGGGCTTATAAAATCCAGAGCAAGGTAATAAGATTGCTGGAAGAGCAACGTGTGCGAAGTTAATGGACAGAAAGGTGTGTGTTTGCTCAAGAGGACTTGTGCAATATTTGCATATGCTTTTTTTTGCCGTTCAAATCATTTCATAATTTCCCACCATTACCTGTGCTCATATACTAAGGGAAACGTGATCTGTTGAAGTGGGAGCTCAGCAGTTTTTGCACACACTTTATGAAGGGTGTGTGTAGTGGGTAGCACGTGTGTCTAATGAGCACGTGCTGAAAGGCACCTCTCCTGTCTCGATTCGACTGGGCTGTAACAGTCCTACCTGTCCTGTGACCGCGGTCTTGGCTCGGCACATTTGTGCCTTGCTGTCATCGATCGTTGCTTTGTGCGGGCCGTTATGCTTGCCTTTGTGTGCCCGTGTGCACAAGAGTGCTTTAGGGGTCTTTTATCAACCAGCGGGAGGAACATGTAAGGCCTCTGCCTCCCTGCCCCCCCTCCACCCACACACACTCACAGCCCGAGGACAAGCCCCCCGGCCCCCAGGATCAGGTGTTGGTCAGGCCCGCGTTTCTGCGTCCCCTTTTCAGCGATTCGTCACACCTCCCCCATCCCGTCAGTCCCCTGCTGCTGTGGCACGTGCCAGCTTAGCGCACCCGCGCCTGTTTGCCAGACGGCCGCCCGCCCCTGACAGCCTGCTGCCGGCGGGGCCAGAGGCCAGCCATGGCTAGGTGGAGCCGGGACAGGGCCGGGGGCGGGCCCCTAATGAAATGGGCATGGCACCGGCCAGCACCCCCTCCCCAGGACCTGGCACAGACGTGTGTCGTCCCCCCCCCGTATAACTTTGGCACGTTATTAATTCAACAGAGTCATCGGGAGTTTAGAGTCCTGAGCAGACAAGCACCGGAGCAGCCAAAAGCAGAGACTGAACAGCCAGAACTGTAATCACAGCTATCCTTCATCAGGGCCCAGCGGGAGCAGGGGTGGGAGTGAGACGGGGGGACGGAGGGCTCTCCGAGGCCGGCAGACGGACCTGCCCTCCGTGCCAGGCCAGTCACAAAGGGCTTGTTTAACACCTGCACGTTGCTCTGCGGGGATGCGTCTCGCTCAGCGTTTCCTCGCCACATCGAATTTCACTTACAGCTCCGCGTTTACACTTTTTACCTGCTGCAAGCACAGCTGATTATGAAGAAAAAAAGATTCACAGTGCATTTTGCTATTATTTTCCCAGCTAAGCTAATTTGCCCTCACGTGTGTGTTAGCTCGTAGGTGAACCTGTCAGGTCAGTGCAGCCAACACACCTGTAATGTTTTTTTTCCCTCCTTTTTCTTCACACCTAACTTTTCACGCCGCGCTGTTTCTCATGCTCCTTTTAGCGCCCGCCTCGCGCTGTTCTGGGAGGACTCGTGAAGGACCCGGAGATTGCGCTTGCTGCCATCCCAAATTTTTAATGGCTTCAATTTTCCCCCTGACAGGCCAGAGCGAAGGACAAAGCGTCGTGGCTCCCACCCAGAGCCGTAAATGGCCCCTGCAACCAGGATCCTTGTTAAAGAGGCCTGGGTTGATAGTGGGGGATGTCACGCTTGTAACTTTTCCCTTTATTGTTGACTGCTTTTCCATTTCCTGCTCTCTGACTGGGGTGATTGTGGGTAGCAGTGGGGGGGGGGTATTCCCCCCCCCTCCCGGCTCGTCCTGTCTCAGCAGGTCCTCTGCCTTTCCGATGGTAGGCCTGTGCTGACTTCGCCCTGCCCGTGACACACGCTCCGTCTCCCAGAGACCTGCTGTTTGAGACTTCTAGCTCCCGTCCTCTATGCTCTCTTTACGCCCGTTTATGAACGTCCACTGACTGTCCGACGTCAGCCTATGGGCAAGGCTGTGAGTAAAGCGCAGGAAGCTAGACCTCGTCCCCAGTTTCATGTGCCTGTCCTTAACTGTCACCGTGCAGCTATGAGGAGAGAGCTGTCTACCTTGAGGCCATCGTGCAGAACCACAAGGAGCTCATGACTTTTGAAGACTTTGCGGCGCAGGTCTTCTCTCCCTCTCCGAGCTGCTACCCACTCAGCGGGACAGGTAAGTGCCACGCCTTTGTTTATGTCACTTACCCCACCCCACACCTGATGTTTGTGACTCTTGAGTATGTTTCCAAGTCTCTCTCCTTTCTTTTTAATCTCTTTTGACTGTGAGTGTAATAATCACTCCGCTGGTCTGTGGGGGGGTGGGCTCAGGTTAGCCACCGCAGGCAGGCTGCCCCGAGTAAGCTCACATGTGCCGTGCAGAGCTGGAAGCACATTAAAGCTCATTTATCCGGAAACAAGCTTTCGTGGCGGAAGGCTTTGTTGCTAACGGTAAAGGTGGATTACGCTGCTAGGATACCGACGGACTGGAATTAGCTGCGCAGAAGGGAGAGGGGAACTTCATTTATTACCCTCCATCTCCTCCCCCAGAGCCGAGCCCCGGGCCACGTTCAGGCCCCCGACAATCACGCAAAATCAATTCGGCAGCGGAGGCTTATCTGCCCTGATAAAGGCGAGGACCCACCTTGCGCGGGTCTTTTTCCATCCTCAGCGCCGCTCACTTCGCCGCTACAACCTGCCGCTCAACCCGGAAACCCGGTGCGCAGGGCCATGCCGCAAACCTAATTACAAGCACGCTCTACTAAATTAGCATCGATTATTACCGCTATTCATTTATTTATTTATTTATTTTTACTTTCCTGAGAATGATAAAATATTTGTTTTGAGGCAATTGTTCGAGATGTCAGTAACCATGGGTTTTAATTATTCACTAAATTTACTCACATCAGAAGGATCCAGCCGGATAGAGAAGAGACACTAACCAGCTCGTGTGTTGTGTCTGCATTTTTGTGCCTGTGTGTTTGTTTGGGTGTAGTTTGAGTGTGTCTATGCATACATGTTGCTTACATCACAAAATTTCATTGTACCCAGTATGACAGTTAAGAATCTTTTTTTTTATCTCATGTCTCAGTTCTTTGTTAGCACTTGTGCGTGTGTGTGTGTGTAGTTGCTGTGTACATTTGTATACCTTGTAATTCTTGCTCTCTGTGTAACTTTGAGTGTATGCGCGTGTGTGTGCGCGTGTGTGTGCGCGTGTGTGTGCGCGTGTGTGTGCGCGTGTGTGTGCGCGTGTGTGTGTGTGCGCGCACGCACAGATCTCTGGGAGCAGATTGCAGAAGGCAGGCCAGATAAGTATGCTGGCGGGAGGAGTGTGAGCCTTATTTACATAATTATGCCCCTGTTTCATGGACAGGCACTGAGAAATGCGGTGCTGACCTCTATTGACCTTTCATGAACCAGAATACTAAGAACCCCAGGGCCAGAAGGAATGGAGGGGGGGTGTTGTATTTACTAAGAGCTGTGGTATTCATTTCTTTTCTTGTTGGTGTGTGTTATTTCTGTACACGGCGCAACTGTGAGTTGGGCGCTTTTTGTGGCCAGACTGAGAGATGGGCCGACGGGCTGAATAGGCTGCCTTCAGTGTAATTATCTGCTGGAGGAGGTTATTCCAGCTCACGAGTAAACATTTCTCTTTGTTGTTCCTAATTGGGGGATTTGTTTCACAGCAAGCTGCACTGCCACTGCGAAAGTGTCTGTAACATAATCGAGGTTCGGTGCTACTCTCCAACGTTACTTCATGGGAAATTCATTCCGAACACTTTTGATGATTATTTCTTCTTTGGGCGAGACATGGTGTCTTGGGCCTGGACTCCGCGTGACCCCCGGCCGATGGCCGTTTTAGGAGCGGGGTTCGAGAGTGACGCGCTGCACAGTAGGGGGCAGGTCATTTTTGACGATTTCTGAAAATGAACAGACACTTGGCAAGATAATGTTATAAAGCAGTGACGTAATCAACGCTTAATTTTTTTTTTTTTTGATTTTAAACTCCAGACCCGCCAACCTTATTATCAAGGTCTTCTTGGTTGACAGCAGTGTTCCTTGTTTGAGAAATATGTATTAGTTTAGTTTGTTCCTGCCCATATACTCAGCTAATACTGGTTTTATTGCAGCCTTGCTGTTATAATTATTGGGTAAGTGATTGGAGCGGAGTGAGGCCATGCTCTCTGTAGGTTCTCTGTGAATGCGTGATGTGCATACCCTACTGCTGACTGTGTCCATTCCACAGGAGGCGGGGCTCTTTCACGTGTCCCCGTCCTCAACGCTGTCACCGTGCGCCTCTCGTGCACCGCGTCTCTCACGTCAGCTGACCTCACTAACACAGTTCTGTGGCGTATGAAGTGTCCTGTCCTGTTCAGCTATTCTCTGTAAATCATACACTTGTCCTGCTTCCCCACACACACACACACACACACACACACAGAGTCCTGTGCCGTTTTTCCTGCCGTTTTTGTCCACAGCTGCCTGTTCACCATCCGCTAACATTTCATCCATGACAGCGTCCAGGCGTTGGCTGGGAATGTGTTGGGACATCGAGTATCCCTGGGCCAAGTTCGATTGTAAGACCGTTTCCTTAACTTGGCATGCGCCCCAGCCTGTCATTCTACCCCACCCCCCAGTGTCCTTCTGCATGCAGGTTCTGTGACCCCTACACCCTGAGGCCAGCATTGCTGCCCCCCCCCCAGCTCCTTTTGCACTCTATGGAGCTTTCACATTACAAGTAGGTGCACAGAAAAGTATTCCTGACCGACAACACCTTAGCATCAGTCCACAGACATTTATATCACTCCAAACCTGAGAGAGTTTCTGTATATTCCTGTTAAACATTTAGAATGTAACAGTTAGAAAAAGACTAACCTAATTCTCAGTTAAAATGATAATAAAGGATGTATATGACCAGCAATTTAAAAATATAGTTTTATCAGCATTTAATTGTTAAATATAATTCTGTAGTATCTCACGGTTTGTTCTGTTATGCATATTAGAATGGAAAATGGTTTAACACGTTCCCTGAGTTTACAGCTACATTAAGATAAACGTAAGCAGACTAAACACTTTCTGTGTGGTAACTCTGTGTGGGCTGTGGCAGCGCATGTTCGAATCCCAGCAGACTTGCTCTTGTTACATTTTTTTTACCTGCAGAAAGTATAATTATTCAATTTTTCTTTAAAAAAACGTTATGAACATACTGTTGCGATCCACTGAAGGTGCTTTGAAGTTACCAATTGCTGAAGACTCAAGTAACAGGACTTTGAAATACCCGTTGGATAAGATTATTGTGCTCTGTCAATCAGATATTGGTTTCACCCACTTTACTGGCCCTGCTGGGCCATACCAGGTGTGCTGTAATCCTAGAGTGGGTTTCACACTTTCTCTTGCTATCAGGGCCAAGCTAAAGTAAAAGCACTGATTACTGGAGAAGGCAGGTTTCGCTGATCCTGCCTGCTGATTAAAAATGACACACCTGCACACAGGTATGCTAATGTAAACTCTTGCAAAAGCATTTCCAAAATTCAAGTACGGTCTATATTTTTCATTGAAAAATGTTAAATAAAATCTTACATTTTATGATTTTAGAAATTGCAGCTATGCAGAAGACAGATGTGCCCCAGACTTTTAACTTTATTCTAAGTGATGATTTAACTGACACTGGATAAACTAAAGCCATCTTATGTCCAATTTACAGTCTTAAAATAGTATTGTAACTATACCAATTTATAGTTCTCCAGTCAAGCAGCAAGATATTTTAATGACTGAATTACCTGCTGCATATTTCAGATATATAATGGGACTTTATATAAGTTAGAAATGACTTCCATGTCCTTCTAAAACATAAAAATATTTTGCAAGATTAAATAAATCAGAAAAGAGCTTTTTATATCTATGTATTGCATTTTTTTCTTTAAAAAACCCTTGTATACAACACTTCTTCAACATTGCAATAACATGAATAATTGAATTCCTTATTCCTTTATTGTATTGTCATTGATAGTTGTAAACATATATAGCATTTACCATTTCAGTACCTGTACTGTGCATCCTCACAGGCAGTGAATGAGACATGCTGCTACTAAAATGAGCTCCCTTTCATCTCTATATTATTAATTTAGAAAATTGTAAGCACTTCGACATACTCAGATCTCCACTCTAATATTAAGGTAATAATCACCCTCAACAAGTGTAAAAGACTTCATCAGCTGTGTATTTTCACACTGGGAAAACATCTCTTGTTGTCAGCATAGAGATGGCAGCCTCACGCTGTAAATTTCTCCAAAAACACTAAGCAGTCAAGATTCAGTCATTGTGTGCCATGGTGTACCGTGAATTTTGATTCATGTTTGACAACTTTCATTTGAATTACCATCATCTCGTGTCTCGTTCTCATGTCTAAGTGTGCAAAAACTGTATTAAAAATAGAACCACGACACCAATCAATATCAAACCTCCAAAGAAAAGCATACATTTAGTGTAAATGGCAAAATGACAAAAGTAAGAATAGTTCTTGGTTTAACCAAACAGCGCCACTCTCAGTTACTGTCAGAGAAGCACGGAGTAGATATTTTTCTCACTAGACTTTAAAGCATTGCCTGTGTCTTCAGAACACCCACGTTCTCCTTCACCTTTGGTTTTCAGTCCTTCCTTGCCGTGTTTGCCAGCAGCCAGACGTGCAGACTTCAGGTGTCCTTTAATGAGCTGGGCTTCAGCGGCTGCTGATGGGAGGAGCAGGTGCTCAGCTCTCACAGTGGGTGGGATTACTGCACGCTGTCAATCACTGTTTGGTTTAACCCAGTAAGAGCCAATAAAACTACCATGGGGAAGTGGATTAAACCAGTCAGAGATTCACAGAGCACAATAATCCCACGCCTCTCCTCTCACTAACGACCTCATACAGGTGATGCCGAGATCAATAATAAGTTTCAGGAAGAAGTTACTTTGTCCAGCACTGTTTCGTTCACTGTATATTATACCATGTTGGTCAATGCCTAAATCCAAAGTTATGTCAGAATCAGGCTGACAGGAAAACAATATAACACAATATTGTAAAAAAAACCAACTTTAAGCACAAGTAGAAATTTGTTATCCAGCTGTCATGTCTTTGTGTTGACACTGGGGATCTTTTGGCAAACATGAAGTGACTGACACACTTGAATGAATAGAAACTTTAAGAGCTGGTTAAGGTAAGTGAGTGTACCTTACTGAACACAACGAACAGCTATTAGGCCTGCTGTTCTTTGTAACCCTTAGGCCTTCAGTGTTATATCAGTGTCTTTTTACACCTTGTATATTCTATTAGAAGTTTGTATGTTTTTATGTAGCACCTGGTGTTCTGGGGAAGGTTGTTTTTTCCATTGTGTGCTGTACCAACTGTATACAGCTGAAATGACAATAAAACCACATCCTATCCTATCCTGTTCTATCCTATATTTGCACAACTGACAATCAAAATATGGATTTTATGAATGCATTTGTGAAGAAATGTTAGTGAAATTGTGTAATTTATAGTAAAGCTCTCTATGCAGGCTTGAGTTTGAGCAGGTAGGTGTTCTAGCACGTTTTAAGACCAATTCGACTGCAAAATTCGTCCCACGTGACTTACACAGTAGTACTGGTAGCAGGCTGATCACTGTTTCAATCAACATGTACAGTATAAATCAGTCATCTCTATTAAATTCTACTCTCTGTCTACTTCCATGTCTTACTTTATTTATTTTCCTACAAATGAATCCAAGTGAATGGCCTTTCCATAGTCTTTTTGTGATTGTTCAGGGGTTTAAGCAATTCTCCAAGCAATTTGTTGCCCAGCTGAAGTGGTATAATGAATGGGCCTGAGTCAATTAGTCCTGAGCTGGATGTCTTTGTCTTTTTTGTTTAGTTCTGCTTGGTAAGTGCACACCTTGTCAGCTGATATTAATAAACAAAAGCACTGGGTTGGGGGGTGGAGGTAGAAGTTGTAATAAGTAGAGGAGACCTCTGTTACCGCCAACAAGCCATTACTATGTCTAGCACGGAAGAGTCTCTGCTCCTTCAGCCTCTGGGCAATTAATGGAAATGCAGACAGAGCTGGGAGAGAAAGCGATCCAAGTCAAGTGAAAGTGTTCTGCTGTTGACACTGCTCTGCATTTGCTTTGAGAGCGAGCTTCCTGGCATCTTTTAATACTCTGTTATTTCAGCATCGTTATGTTTGTTGAATCTTGTGACCCCTCGAAAGGTTAATAAAAACTGAACTTCGTAGAAGACATGACAAAATAATATTAGCGTAAAATTGTGCTGTTGTTATTATAGTTAGGAAAATGTATGTTAATTATATCATAATGAGTATCTGAGTAAATGTGTTTTCCTGTTAATTTATCCATAATATCTAAAGAGCAGGATAGGTTAGAGTATCAGGTCAACAGCTATTTAGAAATTTTATATTTAATTAACATGGGGTCTGTCTATCAAATTTAATAGATAATTTGGGAAAATGTTAATCCACCAGACTATCACTACACGTTATATACAACAAAGCATTCACATGGAGAAGTACTGTAAGCAAGGAGCTCTGAGTGATTCAGGGACCTGGAGATGAACAGAGGCTCAGAGATTATAGATTTTTTTTATGGTGGAGAGGTTGCACAGAGTCCTAGAATTTCAAGATACACTCCTTCTCATACATGAGTGTAACTTAAGGTTCAGCAGTCTAAGAACTGCCATATGTATTAGCAGTCATTAAACTCTACCACCCACCACTTATCATTAACAAAGTTTGGAGCACATTACCACAAAATGTTTCACTTCACACTCTAACCAGCAGCAGCAAAACAACCAGCATATACACACATTACGCACTGATATTTAACCGCAAAGTACAACACAAAAGGTCAGGTGACCACCCAATTACAAAATACTGAAGACCAGTTCAGAAAGAAACAAATGCTAAATGGGGGTATAGCTCAGTGGTAGAGCATTTGACTGCAGATCAAGAGGTCCCCGGTTCAAATCCGAGTGCCCCCTCATTTTGTGGCCTAGTGGCTGAATGGGTAGAGCATCAGGCTGGGAGGTGGAAGTCTTGTGGTCCCTAGTTCAAATCCCAGCCCAGCCATGTGTGTCCTTGAGCAAGACATTCAGCGCTTGCTCCCCGGGTGCCATGTGGCTGCTCACTGCCCCCCCCAGGGGGTGGGTTAAATGCAGAGGACAAATTCCTTGTATGTGACAAACATACTTGGCCATAAACATGATTGCAAGGATATACATGTTCAAAACAATCCAGTAATGCGTAAAATTACTGGGCTTCCATGTGAATTCATGCAATTAAAATACATAACAGGTTGAATTGTTAAGAAAGTCCATTTAATCACTTGTTAATTTGTCATGTCAATTAAAGAAAATCTCTTTCAGCACATAATCTCAGGGTACTGCAAACAGCGTCCACATCTGAAGCATATTTTCACAGGAGCTGGTCTAAAATAACCTTGATGTACAAATGAAAACCCTGCTGTCTGACTGCGTAGAACTGAGAGTTACTCTCAAAGCAGTTTATTGGAATGGGAATGCTTTAACACGGGTCCTGTCCCCTGATTATCACCTTTGCTTCCATACACAATCATGCCTTGAAATAGTATTTGTTTGATGCCTGCAGTGTTCTATTCCCACATCGACATGACTCTGCGACATGCTGAAATATTGTGATGGCGTTTGTTCCTAATGACCTGTCACTCAAGCTGAAAAACATTGTTCGCGAAACACAGAAACTGTGAACTGTTGATGACCGGCAGCGTCGTTGTCAAATTCTACGTATGCTTGTGTTTAAATGAAACTGCTATCTTTATTTGTTCCATGTTGGCTTGCATGGCATACTTATTGCTATTAATAGAAAGCGTTAATGTAAAAATGCGAGTTTCGCACTTTGTCTGTAGGAATGTAAAGGTGTTAAAACAACCTGCTGTGTCCCAGTGTGACTTTTTTTTTTTTTTCCTCACGGCTCGCTAAAGCTCATGCAGTCCATACTGAACTTAGCGTGCAACGTTGGAGGCTTACGTGTGTCCTCCTCTAGAGATGAATGGGAGTTCATGTGCAGAGAACCTTGAAAAGGGAACCTCCTTACATGTTGGGGGCGCCTCTGTGATGCCAAAAGAGGAGGGTGAGCATATACAATTCCCAGAGGTACAAAGTGCAGCCTGCTTTTAAATGCATTTCAATGTCTGAACTAAATTCTGTGAAAGCCATTCCACCACAGCACACAGACATCTTGGAACAGAAGCCTCACAATTCTTAGAGCTCCCTTGTGGGATTACAGAGTCTCTCATCACCAAATATATGGACAGCATGCTCTGAATGTGTTTGGAGCAGCCCGTGTTCATTACAAATTAACATATAATCAATTGTCTTTGTTTGTTGTCAATGTTGTGCATTAGATTGCAGTTTGTTACTGTGTATTGTTTTTCAGGGAATTTAAGGGGTTTGTAGCAAAACACGTACCATGTATATTATGCTTAGAGCAGTACGAAGCAAATGGAATGCATGCACAGCTGTGAAGTAAAATACTACAATTTACCATATGAGTTGATATGAATATATGTAACATGACAAATGTAAATATATGTAACATGGATGCCAGAGTGATATATATATTATATTTACATCAGGTACCTATCACCTTTTGTTTGAAAAGAATTGTAAAATTGTAATATACATCACTAGGTCTTTCACAATGTAAACTACAATTTAGCAGCATACAAAATACTCATGAATCATCCGAGAGTGTTTTCTTTTTTCTTCACAGTGCAGGAATTGTTTCAGAAAATGGAAAAAGGAAGTCCCACTGGCATCAGAAATATTGACCGCCTGTTGCAAGATTAGTTTATAGACAGCGTTCAAGTCTGGACTCTCTGGTGAGAGTTAAAGACGCTGACACTCTCAACGCCTACCTTGTCTTCAGCGCAATACAATGAAGGAAGCAATTTTCTGAGCGGTGGCAGCGAACAGGATAGAAAACCTGATCACTTCTGTGTGAGAACAGTGAGCCCATCCTACACAAACCGGCTACATTTCAGGCAGCTAAAAAAGATAGCGAATAAATAATACCGAAGAGGAAAAAAACAGAATCTAGAAATCCGATCACATAGATTATTCTGTTGTCGTAACCATACAGAAGTAAATGCCCTTTATTTTTGCATTTCACATTTATTTGCTCTGTAAATAGAAGCTTAACGACACACCTGAATGTCAGCTACATTATTTAAGCATACATATTTACTAACATGCAGTACTATAAACAACAAAATCAAAACATTACTTTGAAGCATCTATTGTTATAGTCACATCCAGTTATAATTCAGGATGATGTTCTGGTATGGCAAGGTAAGGCAAAGCAATTTATTTTTTAAAGCACATTTAAAACTGTGGTTATTGACCAAAGTGCTGTACAATGGTAAATCAAAGGTAAACTAGTGATGTTTAAAACAAAATTTTGTATATTGCACATGAAACTCTAAATAAAATGGGCTTCCTCTTTCTTAAAAGCAATGGTTTGGAGGAGCATATGACGGACATGTAGTATTTCCAGCAGATCGTATCTTTGCACACACTCTTGGGCTGATCCAGTTGCTGTTTTCACTTAAAAATATGACTGACTCTTACAAAGTAGGCTACTGCAAGTAGAAATTTGTGTTTAATAATTATTATGAATTTCAATCTGAGGAAAAAAAAAAATATGATGCACAAATGTTAAATGAAATTATTTAAATATTGTGTGTGTGTGTGTGTGTGTATGTGTGTGTGTGTGTGTGTGTGTGCTGTTGGCTTTTACAGATTTCCACTAAAGTACTGCATGACATTAATAAAACACAGTGCAATACATTCAGAACACAGTGACAAACTGCTTTATTTTAAAACCCATTGTAGAACAGATAGTTTAGGTGTTTGAGTATACATTTTATCAAAGGAAGTGTCTGTGTGTGTAGCTCTGCCACACACAAAACAGCTTTCTCCTGTAAGGGGTTTGGGCCAACAGCAATGCGACAGAGGCATACATTTAAAAAATGAATCCTGTGGGACTGAACTGGACCCTCTGCTTATGAAGCCATCCTCCATTGCCTTGGGGTTTGAAATGCCATTTCACAGGACGCAAAGAGTGGCGCGTCGTACCGCGCTGCGCCGGGGAGCGCGCTCAATATGACTTGGCAGCAATGTTCACTCCTAACTCCGGGCAGAGAACGGACTCGCCTCGAGTTAATCCCTCTCCACTGTCCTGAGCCTTGTGTTCTGCTTTTTAACTTACAAACACTAGGAAAAACAGAGAAAAAAATACCACAAAAATTGTTTTTTTTTTTTTAGTTAGGCCATGAGCCACTTATGATAGTAACAGCTTCAGCCTCAGGAGCTTCTGTCTCCGTAGGGATATCAGTGGAGCCACCAAAGCAATTCCCAGCCCAGTGATGGAGTAGTGCAGGCACTTACTGTATAGATGCAATGACGGGAGGTCGGAGATAACGTGGCCGTGCCTCTCGGCACTGATGAGAAAACTGGCGTTTATTAGATAGCCATTCAAACACCCATCTAAATGTGTCGCTTCTAGTAAAGCCACACGCATTTCAGTAACATTCTTTTTTTCCAAGAACTGGGAAACTATAAAGCAAATATGAAACAGACTCTGAACAGTGGACCAGCTGTTTGTGTGTAAAAATTTGCTTATGGAGACCATATGGCATGCTTTTTTAACGTGCCCGGCTTAAGTTTGGCTTCATGAAAAGAAAAATTATGTTTTGCAGAACACTCATCTCCTACCTGACATGTTTAATTACGCCATATATTTCGAATTATTTAAATCTTGCCAGTGTTGTGTCTCTCAGGCTGGTCTAATTATGTGTAAAAATAGGACTGTTTTTGTCTTTAAAAATGTATCCTAAAGCACATATTCATTTGGCTAAATAAACTGCATTAAATGATTATACATTATAGACTTCACTGATTACACATTACTAGTTTTACCAGACTTACTCTATTTCTACACATGAGGAAATGGGTATTAAAATACAATTATAAAGTTGTAAAGATGCTTCACCAATAGGAATTACATTCTTTATCAGCTAGCGGCCCTGTTGGTAAAATATGCAATTGTAGGTTTCACATAAAAATGACAACCAATAACTGCGTCTACACTACATCTACTACCAAACTGATGAATTTAAATTCATACATGCCTTTCCTGTCCTCAGCCACATCACATGATGTAAACTTTTAATTCAGCCTCAAGCCTTTTCTGAAATTAAACTTTATTTCCTTTGAAGGCCAGTGTCTCAAATATAATCTTTGTGAAACAATTTTTGTTTGTTTATACATTGTATGCAGCGTGTATAATACTGTATTTATGGTATTGAGTGTTTGGGTGATGGTACTTGGTGATTGGGTGATATGCTTAAGAAAGGCTATGTGAAATGACTTTTCCAATCATTTTATTCTGAACAGGGTCTCTCTCTCTCGCTCTTTGTCTCTCTCTGTCTCACACCCCACAGATACACACATATACACACTCAGACACACTCATCCACACTATACATTTCCTCTGTTTGCCATTGAATTAGGACATGATACCAGAGCACCCACAGACTCATATGTGTGTGTGCATGCGTGTGTGTGTGCATGTGTTATTCTATGTGTTGTAGAATCACAATGAGAGGTTCTTTTGAAAGTTTCATTGTTGCATTTATGGTGTTGCACCAAATTTTAGCCTATGGTAAATACCGTTTGAAATTTCAGGTTCAAGAACCCATGCTAACATTTTTTTTTTTGCTTTCTTTACAGCTTAAAAGTTGTTTCTATAATTTCTCTTGAGATATTGTATGTATTACATAGATTTAAATACTGTAAATCTAGACTGACCTGAGTTTACAGAATCTAAGAGAGACTTTTCAGGGGCTTTAATCCATGAAATCTGTATCCATGCACACCTTTGTCCACACAGAACTTTATTCATGCATGTATGACTCTAGATTGAACAGATAAGATGTTTCAAATGAAGTTTTTTTTTTCCAGTTACAGTCTGTATATCTCTGTAGACTCCCACGTGAAAATTGTGTCTTTTCACATCCCAGATATATTTAAGATGGACAAACTAGCTACAAAACACCAACTACTGGAATTTAAGTAACCATATATATTAATATTTAGGAGAATACAAACATCAAGTGTTGTATTAATGCAAGATGGAATATGTGAGGACTCTACAAGGAATGAAAAACATCTGCAACAACGTGTTAATGTGAAATGTTAAATAATTAAAGCCCAAACCATAAAAATGCTTTTTGTTGCGCACATTAAAGGGACTGCATCCTAGTGCTTTAAAAGGACCTTGGTAACTATGCGTTAAGCCTCGAATGCAATTTTAGAGATGGCTGACTTCCCATGAAGATGAATGGCCCATTGACTTGTACCATTTCCCCAGAGCCATCTTCATAAACATCTGTGGTGCCCTTCCAACTCTGCAGAGGCCAGCCAAACTTAAGTTGTTTCTGTCATTTAAACCTATTTATTGGCTAGATATCATATGATGTGTCCCCAAATAAAACTAACAAAGGTTGTGTGTGGGTGAAACCATAAAGCCTGTTCATATGTGCACAGTCTCCTTGGGATCATCTACAGTTAAAGCAAGTCAATAGTCTGTCATAAGATTTTATTGAGAACAAGCACGCCATTTTCAGCATTTTACGGGGCTTTGTGTCAGAGCTGAGAACTCAGAATCAACTTTAATTTACTAATGTGAAAAATGGGACCTTAGGACTCCCAGCTAGGTGTGTTAGCCAGTTTTAAAGGCAAGCAATAAGCTAGCATGGATGAACGATTATTTGGGTGCTCAAGTAAACAGTACACCTGTGGTGAAGCAAATATGTTTGGTGATCTCTGTGTTTGCTGTAGATACTTTCACTTTAAGATTGTGTTGCTACCAAGGGTTTTTAAGCAGTGTGTGTGCTTTTGGGAAGGTTGTGTGCAGGCTGGTTTTATCCAGCCCTACATTTTATTGCTGTATGTTAAAAAGCTTGTTTGCACTGCAGACGCAACATATATTAACTTGGGTATTTTATTACACTGTTTACAATGTTAATTTGCTGGAGTGAAGCATACTGTTAGTATTATTTGAACTAATTGTTTTAGATGTGGCAGTTGGGGTGTTTTTGCCTATTATTCTGGCTTGGTATGGTATGGTTCGTACCTAAAAGTCAGTAAACCTGCTTTAGCCAAGTATACTTAAATCAGTCTTTACAACTGCTTACTGCAAGCAATGTGTTAGCATGATACGCTATCTACCCAGGAGTGACACTAACCACTGTTTATTCCCCTCTTTTGGTTTATGACTGTTTTATTAATTGATTTGGTCATGTTTGTGTTCTTGAGGTGGTCTTTGGGGTTGTAGTCTATGGCCTACATTTTTGACCCCTGCTGGTCCCACTAACACCATTTCCGTCAGCAACCATAGCTTTCCCAGGCAGTCTCCCATCCAGGTCCTAACCAGGCTCAACCATGCTTAGCTTTCATAGGCTACCATACTTGAAAGCTCCACATAAAAGTTGTCGGTGTTACCCTTAACCCCCACATTCCCATGTGTGTGGCATGTGGATTTGGTATCACGATTGTGTTTTGTGCAGTGCTTCTAATTTGAACGTTCTAACAATTGGGAAATCTGGTGCTCTCATTGCACCTACAATAATTGTTACCTACATCAAGAAGGACGTACCCCTTTTTGTGTATTGTTCTTAAATCTCAGAAGGGTTTCAATAAAACATTTTTGTTACACTAGCCTCTTCCTTGGTCTGTTTTAGTACAATCAGGGTTTGTGTGGGTAACCCTTACTTTTTGTGAGAGAGCTGGACTAACTGGTTTCATTTAGTCATTAGAACATGGAACAACAATCAACTACAATTAGTGTAATTACAAACTACAATTACAAGGTGCATATGAGATCGCATCTGGAAACAACACACTGAATATAAGATACACACATTTTGTTTTGTTATACACTCTCTATATAGCAGAGTACTGCAATAATAACTCGATTTCAATAAGGCGTGTCTTTGTATGAAACGACTTTTATTATACCAGTATTAGTTTCATGGAAAGCGTTTTGGACTTTGTTAAAGTCAAGACACACACTCCTCTCTATCTTATTCCATTTAAACACCAATTACAAAGACATTCAGTCTTCTTCCATATTCTCAAAACGCACTGCAATAAATTCTGGCTGAATTCATTTGCCAAGTAAATTGAGGGGTCTGGTTCATTTTAATTAGTAAATTTATAACATTGTCAATTATTAAATACTAACAAGAGTAAAGTCTTTGGCTGCAATAATGTGTAGCCAAATGTACATATACCTTAACCTCATATACACCACTGTATAAATCTGTGCTATAATTACCTGTGCTGAAACGGAAAATGTGTGATGCTACGAAGATACGTAAGCAAGGACGGGGTTTTATAAGCAAGGCAAAGTAAGGCAAAACAAATTAATTCAATTGTCAAAACTGACAAATCCATCTATTATATTTTGGTGACAAAGTCATGGGTGAAATGGCAGCTCTGTGCATAGCACAACCAGCGTTATGGTTTGAAGTAAACCTCTCTATATTGTATGCACACACATTTGCTTGTTCTCCTTGCACAAGAATGGATTTTTGTTTGTGTGTGTGTGTGTGTGTGTGTGTGTGTGTGTGTGTGTGTGAGAGAGAGAGAGAGAGAGAGAGAGAGAGAGAGA
>JABJVR010049243.1:0-22407 GCA_025773905.1 Chitala chitala | reverse complement strand
TGGGAGGAAACCGGAGCACCCGGAGAAAACCCACCAAGCACAGGGAGAACATGCAAACTCCACGCACACAGACCCTAAGCCGGAATTGAACCTCAGGCCTGGAGGTGCGCGGCGACAGTGCTAACCACCACGCCACCGTGCCGCCATGAAAAATTAAATTTAATTAAATTAAAAGTATGAACTTGCGTTCAGGTAGTGATTAAGTTTTTCAGTGGGAATGTGTCAAGATATGCAATTTTTTAATTTAATATAGATAAAAGCACCAACCAAAAGTCTGATTATTGTGCAATTATAAGTAGATGCCAGTGTTATTATAATAACCATTATTTTCTGTGTTTCTATCATTCACCCTGTTCAAGTGCTACATGTTAAAATTCCAAAACTAGAAAAATCACAGTTTGAGTGCTGTTATTTTTGATTCCAGCAAAAAAAAAAAAAATAAAATGATTTACTAACTAGGTATTTAAGTGTTCGGTTGCAGCCTACTGCAGATACCTTCAGCATAACTAAAGAAATTTGTTCCGATTTAAAAAGAGAATTTAAGCATTGACATTAAGTCATTCAATGGCATCAGCACCAAATGCCAAAAGACTTTAAATTCTTCGAATTTCTTTATAAATTACTTATAAGGGACACAGTTAGAAAACTAATTTCTCTAAAAAGCAGCTCTCAGTCCCATGGTGTTCAGTTTGTCCCCATCAGCTGAGCCTCTGGGTAAAATGCATCATCAGGACTTGCTGATGCAAATGTGAAAGTTTGATCTGTGGAGCTGCAGATGTGAATCCTGTAGAGGGCGGGACAATATAGAAACAGCACTTAGTGACACCGGTCGAACCGATGAACCCATTAGCAATGGTGGTCATCAAAGATACATAAACAAAGATTTAAACTAGTGAGGGTACGATGAAACAATTACTGGCTTTCAACATTCAGGACACAAAAATAGACAAAGAAATGTTCTCAACAACACCTATTATTCAAGCATAAAATCACACACTGCTGCAGATCTATGCAATCTTCTACGTGTGTTGCAGCATCACAAGGGAGAAGACCAGAGTGCAACAGCATTGCTCTTCCTTCTGCTCAGCTAAATGAGAGTTGCTTACTTGCATCAAGCATGCAGAACATAAATTTATATCCATGAAATTATTTCTAAGAAATTACTTAGTTGCTGCCTTTTGGGGCAGCACGGTGGGTTGGCCTGTAGTGCTGCAGCTTCACATCTGCAGTGTTGGAGGTTTGATTCCAGCTGTCAACACTGTGTTTGTGTTGTGCACAAATGTATTTGTTCTTGTTGCTTGTGTCTTGCCCCACAACAAGATTACATGGAACTCTAAAATGCCCTTAGCAGACTCGTGTTTGTGCTTATTTACAGATGGACAATCTGTATATATAGTGCACAAATATGAAATAAGTGGAAAATATATGAGGCTAAACGCAACAGAATCCGTGCACTTTGTTGTTTAAAGAACAGAGAAGGGATATAATATGGTGAAAAGAGCAAATTCATGTTCTCTATTTGTCCTTCAGGGGGAGATTGAAAACCTTTCTCCTTTCCATTCTCTTTTCCTTTACTGTAAGGGCTTTTACTCTTGGTCTCATGAATTATATACAGAAGAAGCAAATTGGAAATCAATTGTTAATATATAAAGTGGTCTAATGCCTGGAAACATATCTGGGTCTTAGTGTTGCAACTCTTATACAATTAAGCAAGATGATCAAATGCACCCTTATGAATCTTTTTTTTTCATCACATAAAATCTGATGGAAGAAATGTCAATTGACACATTAGTCTAGTGCAGCCAAGATTAAATGAGTTTTGCTGTTAGTTTTCCTTGGTTTTCGCATCAGAATTCAGAAAATGCACATTGCAAACATTTGGATGCCAATGCAGTAGAATGAACATTCTAACTCTGCAGTCGTAAATTTTTTACTGCATAGATTTTTTTGTCACTTGTAGGTTTTGAATAATATTTGAAAATTTTACCAATAAAAAAATAATATTCTGTAAAATACAGTTGCTTGGCAACCAAAAAGCACTGTAAATATGAATTTGGTGTAGTCATAATGCAATTTTTCTTTAAAAACTTGGAAACGATATTTAAACATCAAAATAATTAAAATGGCTGTTTTTTTTTACATTTGTGTTAAAATTACACTTTCATTCATTTTAACATTTTCATTAAAATTACATTACATACATACAACCACAAACATATTTTCTCTATCATTATATGCAACTTACCTAACTTTTTACTTTTGACTCCATTGTTTACTTTGAATATACCAACATTGTTCTCATAGCAAGTAAAAACAGGTTACTGTAACACAGTTACTTAATGATGCCGTGGACTGTATGTTTGTTGGGCTCCAGGCCATTTGTGACCCTGTATACGCATTAGCAGTTGGATAATGGATGGATATTTTTGTATATTCATAGACATACCTTTATACATACAAGAAAATTTTTCTTTGTTGTTTTTCATACTTGAAAGCCAAACTGGTTTTGGAGCATTGTGGACAGGTTACTGTAATATTACATTACTACCAAATATTACATTTATACCTTTAAAAAGGTAGGTATACAATTAACTTTTGGAACATTGTAACATTATTAAAATCAAATTATATGTCTGTTAAAGTCCACATGACTGTTAAGACTGTTAACTGGAAATGGCAGTTGGCTATAATAATCACTTTCATTTTTATTTGATTGCTTAAGAAGCATATTTCATATACTGTGTATTTTTTTGTATTTTATGTTTTATTAGCGCAGGTCATCAGAATAATAACTGCATCATTTTCTTAATTCGCTAAATTCAACAGAGGAAAAAAAAATCTTGTTAAATTCATCCATCACAAGGGCTTGGTGAATCATGTTAAAACTGTATTTTAAAATCCTTAATAAGATTACATTACAATAAAATCCTGGAATAAAATATTCAAAATAACCAACAATGGAGTAACACATCCATTGTTCTACTCAGTTTGATTCTTACATATCAGGAAATATTGACCTCCTATGTAGTATATGGGAGAGAGAACAGAGCAGTGGATACTGCTGCTCTGTATGGAAAATTGCTCTGTGGTGCCATGCTCATTAAGTCCTTTTAGGACTTCAAGGAGTCAAAGCAAACAGCAGCCAGTACAACTTTAACAGTAAAATGGTCTGTAAGAATGCCAGGAGGTGATTCAAACCTTCATTGAAATCTTCATCATTCAGCCAATATAAACCTTTTAGTTTGATGTAACAGAATATATGCACAAATTCCTTCACTTTGCATTCCATTCTAAAAATCCACAGAACTCTTACTGAGGACAAAATGATTGTATTTCCGCTAAATTTTTTTACTAAAAATTATAATAATGATCAGCAGGAAGGAAAGAGTGACAAAGTTCAAAGGCACTGGAGGATTCAAATTCAGAACTTGCTTTACTAAACTAAACTGACCCAAAATCCACAATCCAGAAGCTTCATCAGAGAGCAAGCAAAATCCACAAAGAGATTGAAAGAAAGATGGGGCATGATGGCGTGGCTGTGTGTGTGGCGTGCCACAACATCTTTGTGTTTGTAAACAGGGAGTGTTCGTGTGTAACGTTATAAAACAGAATGACAGGATTCGCTTTGCAGAGTTCAATACTTTATATCTGAGGCTAACAATAACGAGTAATGAAAAGCTTGACTAAGGTACAGGTACAAGTGTGGGAGTTCGGTATTTCGTAGTTGTCAAGCCGAGATGAAGTCAGGGGCTGGTTAGAATGAGAGCAACAGACAGGATAAGTAGGTTATGGAACAAACAGGATGGCAAGAAGACTGGGACAATAAGGGATCTCAATCGCTCAGTAAACATCATTAGTCGTAATATTGCATGTCTGTTCGCTTTGGTTATTTCCTTTGGTTGATGACTCACAGCTGGGGAGCACTATTGAGTGGGCATGTCACTGTGCTCTGTGAGTCTCGACTTGTGGCTTTCATTTACATTTATTCATTTAGCAGAAGCCTTTTTCCATAGCTGCTTACAAATAAGTAAGAGTACATATGAATATTAAAAACGAGGTCAGACAGTACCTGAGAATCCAGCCAATAGTAAGTGCTGTCCTATAATCAAAAGTGAACAAGATTCAGTTAAGTAAGATAGAATTCAAATCAACTAAACAGGCAGAGTTTAATTAGTAATAACACAAAGTATAAAGACAGCAGTTAAACATGGGAAACAATAAAAAAGCAGAGCTGATGAAGATTAGGTTCAAGTGCTGAGGTGTTACTTGAAGAAATTAGTCTTCAGTTGCTTTCAGAACATGGACAGAGATGATGATGTTCTCAAGACGAGGGGCAGCTCATTCCACCATTTAGGCACCAGGGATGAGAGCAGCCTAGGGCTGCCGTTCTTCAGCAGGGATGCAACCAGCCACATTCCACTGGCGGACAATAAGGTGCAGGAGAGGCCATTGAGAGGCCGTTCGAGACTGGAGGTAGCTTCGAGCAGTCTCGTTGATGGACTTTAAAGTAAGCATCAGGGTCTTGTATTTGAGGCAAGCCTGGACCAGAAGCCAATGAAGGGAGACGAGAAGCGGAGATGATAGCCTTTCACAAAGAGGTTCTTTGCCAAAAAGCACAATATGTCCAAATTTTTCCAAAACAGTTTATTTGTTATGATGTAATAACAAAGTAATAAAATTTATTCCTATTATTAAAAAGAAAGCCTTCTCCAACATGAGTTTCAATAATACAAACTAAATATAAAAAAAAAAAAAAAATTGCTTTAATTCATGGATGCTTTGTCCATGTCTCTTCAAATATTTTTCTACCTATTCAGTGTCTAACATTTATTTTAGATTTTCAGGGTTGAGTAATTGATTTAATTCCCCTGTATTGCAGGGATAAGCATATTATGAAGTGTTCCAGCCTTTTGTTGGTATGTACATACATACAACATTATCTTTTACAGTGTTATGTTTTGTCATGTTGTTGGCTGGATTTGCCTTGAAACCTAATGGATCTCATTCAATATGAGAGATTAGAGGACCTGAAAGAATGTAATGACATTTACCACCAGCCTGCCTTGGGAAGGGGAGGGTTGAGGTGAGAAAGGGGGCTATAAAGGTGTGTGATGCACAATATTTGGCCCCAGTTTGGATACAGGTGCCGTTCTAAGTGTGCCTAACAGCAGTCCGCCTTAGGCGCTTCACTCTGAATTTGTATAAGATTTTCTTCTTAGCCTTAAGCGTTCCCAAGGCAACGACAGTATTTACAAATAGACAAGAATTGACCAACAGTTGAACCTGTATTATGTATTTAAAATAATCTACATTTTAGTTCATATGCATGCCTTAATGTGTATGTATACCGAGACAACCAAAGCACTATAACAAAATCAACACATTAGAAATAGTGATGGAAACTATATGAATTTTACAATGATGTGTAAAAACCCTGACTTTTCCATTCATGCATGTTTAACTACTGTTTATTTATGTTAAATGCTCTGTGGTTTGGGGTCTCTGTCTATAAACACCCGGCCTCTATAAACAGGATTCAGCATACATGTAAGGCCAGTTTGTCTCAGCAGTTTGATTTTAGCATTCAGACAAAGGCGCTCAGCCTCACAGGCACATTATGTGGGTTTTTTGGCCAAACCTACTGGTGTTACATACATGTTGAGTTACATTACAAATATTCTTGGTGGAAAAATTAAAACTGCTACTATAGTGCATTTTTTTCCAAGTGCAGCATCATATTAAAGATGGATGAAGACCATACATGATTTGGATTCGTCCTTTAGATCACAAAACTTGTGACAGCGACAAGAAGACTATTTATGTCCACTATAGGTTGATAGTTAAATAGGCATTTTACAGTGCGTTTGTGATGTTTTGGTGAATTGTTTTTGGGTTTTCAAGTGGAATGGAAATGCATTACTGTTTTTCTAATTTTAAATAATTATTTTTTTTCTCCTTAGGATTTCAGGAAAAAAATTGGGGAAAATTGGAGGATTGTTGTGTATAACTTTAGCATGAAAAATAACACTTCAAAAACAAATTATCACATTTACTGAAGTAATTAAGTACAGCAGTATGTTTCAGTGCAGGTCACAAACTAAATATTTTACATTGTACATCACTTCATGAGTACTGTATTTTAATGCGTATAGTGAGAAAGCAAACACACGCACAGCTCTCACAGACATATAACGTGTAATAAAAGCATCCTTCTTAAATAAATTTACATATTCAACTATCAATTTATTAAAATAATTAGTACAAGTAAATATGGGACTCAATGTATTTATTCTCTTTACATGATTGCTTTAAATAGGGTCATTGCTTTTGACAATAGAGCAGCTGCCCACAAATTTTTACTGGTAGAAACATCTGTTAGAAGGTGGATATAAATTCAAACAGATGAATTCAGACCAAAAGCTAGATGGCCACATTTTGAGAAGGACTTCAGGAAATGGACCAATGCAAGAAGAAAGGATGAACAAGAAATATCCAGTCACTGTTCAGCTGAAGTAAAAAAAAAATGGCTTTCAAGAAGAGAATATGTAAATTTGAAAACACTGTTAATTTAAAACCTGCTAACAAAAATGTAAATGATCAACATCTGGAAGCAATTCTGGAAATGTTTAATGACAATAATACTTTTCTCTTGAGTTTTAGGGATTCAGTAGTAGTGGCATTTCTATTGATAGACAATAAACTGATACTTAAAAGTATATCTTCTGCACTTAATAATTAAAGCTGCTATCTGCTAACATCATCCAAAAAAGCAAACAATAAGCAGCTTGTCCTTGATTTTAATAGTAGGCATTTTATAAAACTGCAAACTTAAATACACGCACAGTAAAAAAAAGGCAGCAAAACTGATGAACTAACATTTAAAATGAAGGTACTTCCAGATTATGTGTCTAAACAAATTGAGATGAAATGTTATATACTGGTAATCACTTTTGTTTCATATTTTTATTTAAACACATTACAGTCACTGTTTCTCCTTATTAGAAATTGAATGTAAAAGTTTATGTTCTGAAATGTGCTTAGTCACAATATTCTGATAATACTAATCTATGTTTACTGACTACTGGTTGCTAGTAATTTCAACTGCAGAAATTCTTTTAGTTTTAACTGCATGTAGAAAATTCTGTATAATGCACACCCTAGTGTAATGTCCATCAAATGTGCAGGAATTGTAAAAAAAAATATATATATATATGTCATATTACTGGAAAATAGAAACAATAACTGCAGACAACAACTTAAATTAAAATTTAAGACAATTGCTGCAATGCCATGTTATTGCACTGAACAACAGAAGAAAATAAAAACTGATCCTAAGTTTTGTTCGGTGTAACAGATTTGGTTGCCTTTGTCTGTTTGTACAACATATACATTAAACATGGGATAGGCAAGACTGGACAACAAAGATTTTACTGCCTGAACTTTTTTGGGTGTGTCATAGAGTCTGAGCTGCTGATCACAAAAATTATCTTGAAATATTCCTATCACGTGTCTGTTTTTTTGTCACCAATTTTGGCGAGTATAAATTTAAACTTCAAAGATGAGACATGTCTGCACTGCAAGAAAGAGTATGAAGTCTACTTTGGTTGTAAAGTCGGTGACCAAGACAAGTCCTGGACTCTTCACATTTGTTGTGCAACATATGTTGTAGATCTCAGAGCTTGGCTAGGCAGTACTTACGTTTGTATACTTCTGTACCTGGCCTGTCTACTAAAAAATAAGAAATCTATTGAATACCCCAGTGGGCCTTCAGCTGTGAGACCAGTACTGTTTGACGGCTACACCAGTGTCAAAGCCACCAGAGACAAGAAGCCTAGATGAGACAGATGTGGAAAACTACATGGATCCAAATTTTGAACCATTTATGTCTGGCAAGCCTCATCTGATAATAGGGAAGGATGGTATTTGCTGTCTCAAGGTACAAAAATTTTTGTGTTTCAGAGCTGCCAAAATATGACAAATTTCTTTGCTCAAGAGACAACCTCTGTTTCTGCACTGACATTGATGGGTAGTTTATGGCTTTGGATTGAGAGCATGACCCTCAGCAATAGGGCTTTTTAATAGATGCATCACTGTGAAGCTTGAAAACTGTCTTTTACACCAAAGCAATACCCAGTCTTCAATGCCTGTTGCCTATACAGTGTACATAAAAGAAACCTACAAACACATGGGAGTGTTAATGAAACACATACAGAACAATGACAACTGGAAGATCTGTGGTGATCTGAAAGTAGTGGTACTGCTACTTGGAATGTAGCTTGGATATACCAACCACTGTTGTTCCATTTGTGAACTGGAATCCCACTCCAGACAGTCTCATTACACTAAAAAGAACTGGCTGCTCCATAGTTATTTGGTTCTGAGACAGAAAAATGTGGCACATGAGCCATTTATTCAAAAGGTAAAATTTTACTGCACAGTAAGATAAAAAATTATGAAAGTGATGAACAAGGAAGGTGAAGGATTTTGATATTTGAGACAAATGTTTCCAGGCATAACTGACACCAAAATGATGGAAGACATTTTTGTGGGCCTACAAATCAGACACTAGTCATCAATGGCAAGTGGTTACAAGAGCTGTTACTAGGGCCTGAGAAAATCACATGGAAAGGCATTCGGGGATGTTCTGAGAATCTTCCTGGCAACTACAGGGACCAGAACTATATCCAGCTAGTTGGTAACATGCTTCAAGCATACAAAACATTGCAGTTGCTGATGTTTTCATATCACAGACTGCATTCACACTTGGACCTCTTCGTAATCCCATTGCAGCCAATGTGAAAGATTTGACCAGTACATTGCATCAATGGAAAGCGGTATCAGGACAGCTGGTACCCATCAATGCTAAATAACTGTTGTTGGACACTGAAACACAAAGCCTCAAATGCTGAGTACAAACAAACGTCGAGCAAAAACTATTAGCTCAAGTGAACAAGTGCAATGTCAGCATCGCTGTCTTGTTAAATATGCTAAATTCAGTGAAAACTTTATTTCCCGTCTCTCCAAATTCCTGTATAACATATTCAATCTGAAACTGTATTTATGTCAGCTGAAAGCTGTATATGATAATCAAACATTTTCAGGAAGCAAAATTTTCTTATTGGGGTTATGGTTCACTAGAAGCACATTAACTTTTACAATTTTTTAAAAATTGTTTACATGCTTGCGGTATGTTTTGTTACAGTTAATTTTTGGTTGTGATACAAAAAGTTGAAAATGAAAAGCCAAGAACAGTTATGGCAAAAATAAGATTTTAAAAATCAAATACTGAAAGATGAGTGTGCATTGTTTGATTATGAAATGTTAAATGAATGATAGCAGTACATACTGAAAAAATGGTATTTAATTTCAGTGAATGTTATGGGGGAAAAATGTGTGTCAAAATAATGTAAATCAGGGGATTTTTTTATATTGTGAACATAAGTTGCACTGGAAGGTTTTATTAATATTTTAGCGAAGGAAGCGGCCTCTAAACAGTGTATGTAGGCTAGAACTAACATGAACATAATTTGAAAAAGTTTTGGTATTTAAACAGATATATAAAATTAAGTCGTTTTTAATTTTACTACATTTTTTTTACTTTAGCCATTTTATTTAGCTGGTGAAAGCTATCTATAAACATTTTTTATTATATATTTAAAATCGTCTTTGACAGTCATCTTTATATGTTGATTTTAGGGGAAAGTGTTTTGGAGGGGTTGGAGACCAACACTGTTTGCCTGGGTTGTGCTTGTTGTGTGGCCATGCCCCCTTTGTTTTTGTTAAGTGTGTTCACCTGTTCTCATTTTCCTGTCTAGCACTATTTAGTTTGGGTGTTTTCACTGCGGTGTTGCCTGTTCTTCAAGTTTTGTATTGCCCCTCCTAGGTTGATGGTTGGCTATGTTTTGCCTTTGTGCTTCTTTGCAGTTTCCCTGTGCCCCTCCCTGTCCCTGATTTTTTTAATTTTTGAAATAGTCCCTAATTTTACATATATTTTTTGCATCTGGTTTTTGTGAATAAAGTCATCTGTGCACATAGACCTGCCATGCTCTGTTGTGGCCTGTCTCACCAAAATAACAAATACCATGTAGTTAACAGATACCACATATAATGTTTTCCTTATGTAAATTTAAGACCATTAATCATTATATATAAAATATATAAGGATTCATATATATTGTCTAAAAAATATCTTGTATTTTTTATGCCACTAATATTAATTGGTAGGTTCTGATTTTGGACCAACATCACAAGGAAGCACATAAGATTAAGCCCTGCATGGCATAGAACACGCTTCACATTTCTGATTCGGATGACACCTGTTAGTAAAAACTGACAACATGCAATAAGAATCAAGACATTGTCTTAACATCTCACATGAATCAGATGTAATGACACGTAATAAAATTTAAATCAATTAATATTGCGTTTGCATTATGTTTCTGAAATGTCATAGACGGTGACAGTTTGTAAAAAATAAATCCATCTGTACATTGTGCTACACACCAGGCTGACTGTGTTATTAAAGCATCAGTCTTTGTGTATGTTTCCTATGCATGCTTTTCAGTTTGCAATCAATGGCTGCATCCATTATTCACTTTCTTCAACTCCAATTTTAATATGAAAAATGAAACAAAGGTGTAACTTGTGTTTTTGTTCACCCAGAGGCAGCCAGTGAAGGTTCTGGCTTATACCTCAGAGAGGGAGAAGGTGAGAGAGAGAGAAAGAGAATGAGAGGGAGAGGACGAGAGAGAGAGAGAGAGAAAGAGAAAGAGAGGGAGAAGGTGAGAGAGAGAAAGAGAATGAGAGGGAGAGGGCGAGAGAGAGAGAGAAAGAGAAGGAGAGGGAGAAGGCGAGAGAAATAGAGAAATAGAGAAAGAGAGGGAGAGAGAGAGAAAGAGAGAGAGAGAAAGAGAGAGAGAGTGAGAGAGAGAAATAGAGGGAGAGGGCGAGAGAGAGAGAACGTGAGGGAGAGGGCGAGAGGAGAGAGAGAGAAATAGAGGGAGAGAGAGAAGTGAGGGAGAGGGTGAGAGAGAGAGAGAGAGAGATGTAACACAAAGATGGGAGGTGGTATAAGGCAGCAGTAGCCCTTAAGACTGTCTGTCCTTCATGTTAAGTGTTCACCCTCCCCAGGGCACATCTCTAAGGTGGTGTCAGGAATTTTGACATTCAGCTGACAGAGTTGGACTCCCAGGCAAAGTGTGGAGACAGAGCACATCAGGTTCATTGGGCTGTCTTTGTGAGAAGAAAGAACTTGGTATGCATTAACGGACTCTCTGTGGACCAAAATTGCTTCTGAACAGGAAGACCTGCCATCATAAGAGATTATTTAGGGGGTTCAAGTTAGACTGAAATGTTAGTTGCAATCCAAGATACAGATTTGGTTCCCTCACAACATAAAAAGTAGACATGATGATGTCTAAAAGTAATCAATTAAATGAACTGAGTAAAGCAAAACTGCTTAGGAAAATATAAATTTTCTAGACAATGGAAGAATGTGACTCATTAGTAGGGTGACTAACCGATACCAGAAAAGCCAGCTGTTGGTAGTGGAGTGGATGACTGTACCACTCTTATCTTTATAACAGATAACAGTAATGAAATGAATCCCATTTTTTTAACATAAACTTTCTTATACTTCATTGTACAAGTACAATCTAACGAATTGCTTTATGATGGGGAGACATAGCATGATCAAACACATAGCAAAGTCTTTCTGCTCTTCTTTAGAATTCTCTTATTTCGAGTTCTGTAAATTTATGTTGAATTATTCCAGAGCAGTTGACTGTCCATTTAAATCCCTGTGGTCCAGTGCCTATTCTTAGCCTAAAATATAGAAATCTTTTCTGCAAAGGTGAGAAATTTGATAACTTGTTAAATATAAATATGTATTCCTTTAGTTCATTAGCACTTTAATGCATACTAATGTTTCTATGACAGATGTCTTACACGCTTTTCTGGAAACATCTTTCTCACTGCACAAGAGTGCCTTAACATTCATAACAGAGATATGACAGTATTGTCAAGGACAAATAGAGTACATTTCTCACAGATTTAGAGACAGTCATTTATCTTTTTGTACTATACCAATTTGTCATGACATTTTATTACATCAATATGACCAAGAATGGCAATATAAAAGTTTATTTATTAATTTTTCAATATGAAACAACATCTGTAAATTTTTATTTACGATTCATACAATTTCCCTCTTTCATACCAGTTTATAAAAACACATTTATTTAAATATCCAGGAGAAACATTTAAAGTTATCTGATAACAATTTTAACCGTAATGCTATTCTTGTTTTTCCTTTATACTAAATTTATTTTGTATTAGTCCTTAATAATCTATATAATTTTTACTGTATAGACTCAGTTTATTTTGAAGAAAAGTTGAATAATGTAGGCCAAAGGTTCTAGAGTTTACCTTTTTAAAAGCACAACCCTTTTTTGAAGATATGTTGCAACCATCTGCTTTTACACACAATGCTCAAAATGATATACTTAAAAAAAAAATTTACTAACTTGTATTAGAGCAACAAAACAATTTTATTGTTTTGTGTTTTATGCCATGTTTAATTTGCAGATGACACAGATGAGACCTTACCAACTGTCACAGAAGGTCAAGGCAGTCAGGTATCACAAACGTTTGAAATCTGGGCAAGATATGGCCTCTGTTTGCTCTAAGGGCAATTAGACAGAAAGTAAATTCTGAGCACTGCACACACACATTTAAGTTTTATCACTGTACAAATTGCAAGCCAACTCATCTCACCTTTAACCACTTAAATATCAAGGGCATATTGTTGGCCTCAGTTTATACTGTTTGTTCAAAAGCTTAAGAGATTTACAATGCAAGTTGGAGTGCCTGGTCCTTATAGCAATACTTCAACACAAAACACACATTAGACTTTTGCATCCATCCTGTCGTTTGCCTGTGTGAATCTCTCCACATTGTTGCCTATTGCTATTCCAGTGCCACATCTAAAAACCTCATTTGTTATAATAATTAGGATCACTTGATTATGCAAAATGTTACAGATATGCATGTATGCAATCGTACTGTCCACAGTAAAGAAACATTATGTCACATGTAGGCTGTGACACTGGGGCAGACAGAGGTTGTAAAAACACTCCTTAAGATTGTTTTCACAGCTTCTGCTTCCATGTCTTTATTGCGTCGCTCGAATGACTCTCGGGTTAAGAACCTCTGGCCACAGCTGATATTAGATTAAAAGTGTGGACACCATTGTCACCCCAAATGCTCGAGGGTTTGAAACAGTTCAGGTGAACTTGCAACTGTTATTGCCCTTATTGAGTGGGTGTCCAGGGTTCAGTTGGGGATACATCTAGGGTAAACCCAATCTTGTGCCCTGGATGAAGTGGCACACTCAATGATCCTGCTGCTGAGCCAACAAGAGCTAGCTTTAGCATCAGCTCCTATAACCTCAAAGATCTTTACACACTAAATTTGATGGGATCAATGGTGCTATGCATATTCAAACAGTTTTTTTTTAGCTCTGCGATTTTTGATTGTGGTTTTTAAAATGAATCCCTATCTCATTTCACTTATGGTGAAATTAAATACATCATTTAATTTCTCCAGCAATGCAGCAGAAGTAATGTAAAACCCCCTAACAGAAAAGTAATGTTTTATTTTTTCGACATGACATTGAAATTGGTCGTATTTTCAAATTGGTAGTAACTAATCCCTGTGAGAAAAGTAGACAAACTGAACTTGTAAACTAAAAGTGACATATTTTCCCCATTTCTATCTGTATCTTCAATATATTAGCATGCTAATTGTTTAAAATCTTTATTTCAACAATAAAAATATATACTAGGTTCATGGCCTTATTTCACAAAAAAAATTTCTTTGAATGTTCATGTTACTTATGCTTTGAGCCATTTCCCACGAAGACTGATGTTAGCAGTCACAGAGCTCCAGCAAAGAAGAGTTCCTATTGGTTGATTCAGCACGGTGGCATATTGGTTAGCACTGTTGCCTCGCACCTCCAGGCTTGGGGTTTGATTCCCGCCTTGGGTCTGTGTGTGTGTGGAGTTTTCATATTCTCCCTGTGCTTGATGGGTTTTCTCCAGTTTCCTCCCACAGTCCAAAGACATGCAGGTTAGGTTAATTGGTGTGTCCAAATTGCCCGTTGTGTGAGTGTGCCCAGTGGTGGGTTGGTGTCCCCTGCGCTGCACCTTATCTGTTCTGGGATGGGCTCCAGGCTTCCCTGCAACCCTTACCAGGAATAAGCAGCATAGAAGATGAATGAATGATTCTGGAGTTTGAGAGGAGAGGTATTGTATTATTATGAGAAGCTCATTTGTTTGAGGATCTACATATATTTTCAGATATACATATGCACACACTTTATAATTATTACCTTAACATCTGTCGGTGTACTGAATTTGTTTTCTTATCCTTTGATGTAAGTACTTGAGTTTGCTAGTTAGCATTTTGTTTTGTAAATGCTCTGTAAAAGTTTCCTGTTGAATATATTTCTCATAGTTTATCGTTTCTGTGCACAATAAAATTGTCTTTTCACTTTATACAATGTCCTTGCCTTTTATGTTGAGATTGAACCTTAGACTATGTCATAACTCTGGTTTTATGACTTTTGTAAAACTGAGAAACTAATTTTATTTACTTACTTTTTAACTTTTTCAACAATGAATGCGTGTAATTTATACCCCATTGTCACCCTTTCATGTTCTCTAATGAAATCCAAGCAATCTGCTTGCACCCTTGAGGCTTTGCAGTCATACTATGGCTAATCTACCGTCTCAAGCATGGGCCCCAATAAAGTCTAATACATCTCAAGGCATCCATGAGAACTCGACAATGATATATCATGGCTGTGCTCGGGGCAAGCACATCAAGGCCAGCTGTCCGGGCATAAAAACTCCTGTGATGTCCCTTAAGTGCACAGTATTGGAAAGAATGCAGTGCCTCATATCAGAATATCATTCAGAAAGATTCGATTGACATGGCTGGCCTTGGACAAAAAAAACAGACAAAAAAAAAAAACACTAAGTTCTAAATACTAAATGTTCAATATCAATATTTACCAGGTAATTTTCAGTGCCTAAATGGTACTGCATTCAAAGTAAAGAATATGTGTTTTTCACAGGAAGCATTTTCACAAATTTAAATATATCACCAGTAAACACATACAGTATTTTGAAATAACAATCTTGTTCATTCAGTCAGAATCATGTTATAAACTATAAACAATCCAGCACCAGAGTAACGTTCAGCCAGGTGTGAAAACTTAGGTTTCCTTCAGAAGACATCTCAAAACTTCTAATTAAATTGTCCAAAAAAAAAAAAAAAATCCCAAGAGAATCGTTAACACTATGAATAACAACATAAACATCAGCCCTCTAGGTTGAGCTGAGCGGATGTCTGGGGTGTCACCAGGTCAGGAGATATATGAGGTAAGTGTCAAAATGCAATAAGGATTCCTTTCAATCATCACATTACGTATAAAAAAGAATTGTAATGGGAAAAAATGAGTTCAGGGCAAAGCACAACGTTTTGAAAACTCTTTCGACAGCACAAATGACTGTGTGTCACTTTTGGAACAAGCAGATGCAAGAGGCAGGGAAGGTTTATGTGCAAACAGCCTGTTTTATTGCACAAATAGGTAAACATGGGATCAGCAAAAACACCAAAGGAAAAAAAGGTAGATTACAAACAATACGAATGGGTACAAGAACACTATTAAGGAACACAAAACCAAACAAAACAAAACTGAAATGAAACCAAAACTCAAATATGTGGTGCATGAGGCCAAACAACACTTCATTGATGAAGAAACAAAATGTTTACACTTGGCACAAACAAAGTGAGAGCACAAACACTAAATAGTGCAAAACATGAATTCGCCAACAGGTGAAAACTCTCTCAATGACTTACAAAGGAGATCGAGAGGGCGTGGCCACTCAGCAAGCACACTCAGGCAGAACATGACACTGTAGCAATATTTGTGTTTGAAGGACCCATACTGGCCATGGGGCCAAGGACTTTATCAAGAAATGGCTCTGTGCACACGTTTAAGTGATGAGTTTACATAAGAAACAACTGGCTTTTCAGCTCACTACAGAGATTCTAGTACTTGTCATTCCAGTCTTCCATGTTTAAAATGAAACACAAGCAAGGACAAATGAATGCTGTGGCAGATTCTTCTGCCTCTGACCTGCTATGAAGAAAAGAAGTGTCAGTCTTCATCAGAAAGAGAATAAACGTGACAATGAGCTTCATGCTGTCATTATCACAGTGCCACTTTTACTACTGAAATCTGCCCATAAACATGAACGATACCTGGTTCACCCACATCAAACACTATTTCCACAAATATATTTGTCAAGGTCTTGGTAGAATAATATAAGGAGAAATTATCCATGTTTTTCAGGTAACATTTGGGTTACCAGCACGTATTACATTACGGCAGATTCATCCAACTCTTTTGTTAGATTGGGTCTGTTATAAAGTGTGTGGTATATGACAGTAATTCAAGCAGTAATTCATCCTTTAGTATTTAACAACAATAACTTTTTTCAGGCAGTAATTCATCCTGTAGTATTTAACAACGATGTGTGTTAAAATGTAATTAATAAAAATTAAGTGAACCCTTTTATGCAGATTGGTCAGTACAGTGGGTATTTAAAAACAATTTCTTGCATGTGGCCTTCATAATTGAAAGGGTTAATTAATTAAATTATTGACACTTTTTGTTATCGCTGAGATCCCTTAAAACCATTTAAAAAGCAAGGGGGAAAAAATTACAATAGCCTTTTAACAAATTTGGCTGACAGAAATTGTATCTATGACTGATAAAGGATTAAAATGCAGTATACTGTTACCTAATAAAGTGTAGTACTAAATCATCAACTTTGGAATGTCCCTGTATCTACCTGCTTTAAGCATGAAGCTTGATGAATTTTATGACAGAACAGAGACTGCGGGCTCTGAGGCTGATTTACACTCTTTTGCAAAGGTGTGGGCACCCCTGGCCAACTTCCATATGTAATTAATTTTATAAGTGAAAAGTAATACTTCTGTGAAAAAGAAAAAAAAAACTGTTGAAAATTAACATGTTCACAAATGTTAATGTATAGTTACATTATGTTTTGTGAATTTTTAAATACAGGAACACAAAATAGTGGCATAACTGAATAGTTTTGGTTATAGAATAAAAGTATTTTTGAACATTTCTGCTTCAGAACTATAATTAACCTTGTCACTCACAATGTCGGTGTCTCCAAGGTGGTGGGCATCCAGTCAAACGACTCTACTGTAATTCCCCTTCTGTAAGCCTGCAGAAGCCCCGCACTGAGCAACATAACCATCAGTAAATTGCAAATTTCATAGTTTAAATTAAGAAATTACTAAAAGTTTCTGAAGCATTGTTTTCATGTTACTGAAGTAACACACAGAATACCAGACTGATTCAGGGTCATGTGTGTTTTCATTGGGCTAAGGGCAAGTGCTACCCTTTTGAATGATTTCTGAAATTAACAGCAACTAACAGAAACTAAAAAATGGCATGTGATTCTGCCGTTCTTAGGGCGAGGTCATTTATTTATTTATTTCAAACATGCTAAACAAAAAAACAATAGATAAACAATACAATGAAAAAAACTAACTAGAAAATTATTAATTTAAATAACTGATCTCATATATGTATGTTTGAAAAGGAGTAGGAAGAAGTATACACTTATCTAGTCCTACCCCTTTTCTTATTCCCAACTTCTTTCTATACTGTTGTATACCCTTAAACACACACCGAGGACACAGTATGCTGCCATTACAAGGGTGTTAAATATAAGTAAATTTTGTTTCTTCATACTGTATACAATCACTCAAACATCAGACCATATCAATTTCTGCAAAAATCTACAATATACAGCAATCTTCTGTGCCCCCCACCATAAACACTAAAACACTAATGTAACCCCTCCTCATCCCTATATCTTGTGAGAAGGATCTCCTTAGTCTGACAAGTTTCCTAAGCTATTGTGAAATTCCGCTGCAGTGACACTTTGTACCAGGGAGTTTTGCTTCACCAGCTCAGGTTAACAACACTGCTTATTGCAGCAGCAGCCCACATTTGGTATCCTACACATTAGGTGCTATTACAAATGTGTGAAGAACTTAATTTATATTAACTGCTACAGTAATAATGTCCAAACACTGTATTGTAACGTATTTATTCCCGTTTTTCTAAACAGAAAATTACATACTTCCATTTTAATGAACTTCAGTGTCTCCTTATTCAGTTACATTTTATTAGACATTTAGGCAATAAATAAATAAATAATATATGGTGTATGTAAATTCTCACCTGGTAATTCCTGTGTTGATCCATGTGTTGGCTGGAAAAGACAGCAGTGTGATGATGCTCCTTTATGGTATCTTTGCCCAAATCCATTTCAGAGGCACTTGGAGTCTTATGGCCTCCCCACCCCAAAATAATTTTGGAAGTGTGCACCAAAAGACTTGGGTGCATGAACCACTGAGAAGTGGGTGGGGGGAGGGGCTAAATAACTGCGAAAATCACTTATACCCACAAAAAACCCCGACTTGCCCTTTCTATTAACAGAACATCTGCAGTTACTTTCTGTTGATTTCCTGACCCCGACTTCAGCCCGTTGCCTTTTCCTGTGTCATGCATTTCTGTTTGTGGGAGCAGCCCACAGGTTCCCCTTGCCTCAGCAATGATGTATTTCACATTAAATATAAGCACAGAACCTTTGAGCTGGACATACAAGAGCCAGAACAGACCTTCACAGGTTTAACATTCATGGTTTAGCTAAGTCCCTGCTGGAATGCTGAGGTCACCTGGAACAGTCTTGCGTTAGGAATATTGAGTCTGGTGCACTGTTTTTCTATCTCAGGCACCTGCATCCCCCGTTACCCCAACCCTTGTGCTTTATGGCTTGTGTCAAATTGCATCTTACTGCAACACTCAGCATCATTTAAGATGACTTTGTATTTTTTGCGGAAAAAATAGCCCAAAAAAGTAGTGTTAATGCTGATTAGAAAGAACAAAGGCAGAAAGTAGCAATAATAGTTTTTTTCCCCCCATTCTGTATTGCAATTTTACTATTATTGAGAAGTGCAGTGGTCAACTGCTCAGTGACTCATAAGAATGGCCTGAAGGAATTTATCACTGCTATATCGTCATGCCCTGTGCCTGTCCTTCCTCGTTTTGTCCACTAGCGGTTTTCTGTCTAGTTTCTTCGATATCTCTGTTCCTTGTCTTATCTATTTTTTTTTTTTGTTTTTCTAGGTTCCTCATTTAGTTTCGCTTCCACTTACATCAGTGTTACCTGTTCTGGTCTTGTTAGTTCTCTTATTTAATGTCTGTGTTTTCCTCATAAAAGAAGTGGATAAAATCAACAACTGGATAGAATAACAAGGGATGTCTCCAGTCAAGTTTAGAGTCCTGCACAAACCTGAAGCCAAGACTGCACAGCATGACAGAGTGTTTCAAGTAGAAGAATACAGTTCACCATCCCACATAAATTTAGCCTCTTAATGACTCTAGAAAAATCTTTACATTCTCTTAAAACAAATGCAAGTCTTTTTTGTATATACATTAGCCGAAGTATTAATGTTGCTTCATATATGGCTTCACTTTTTACATATACAGACGTCACCTTCACCTTCTAGATGTACAGAGATTGCAATGCTTTACATTTCTTGCTGTTAACATGTAAAATCTTGTGTTGTTCAGACATGTTGACATCAGCCTATCTATGGGAGCTTGAAACATCCACTTATTTATGCTACTGTAGTTTTGACCTATTTAAGTCACTCTAAATTGAGCTGGGTTTTGGCAATGCTGCTGTAAGTTGTTTTTTTTATTATTTATTTATCTTTTTTTTTGTATATCTGTTCTGTCGAACCAATTCTTACAGCTGGTGAATGAACTCTTTCCTTCCTTTAGTACATAGTCTAACTTCATTGCCCAGAACATGTATTTTGGAAAATGTCACCTAACATGACATAAGGTTTATTTTTTAATTAGTTTTTGTATGTTTCATGTTAAGAAACTCCCTGAATCCCTTTTTATATTACTTTCTCTGTTTGCTTGTGTTGCCCCTATTCATTGCGTGTACACTTGTCACAACATTTATTACACAAAGTTTGTACTTCTGTCGTTCACGGTATTTTTTGTGCTTGTCCATATGGAATACCGATGGTCATGTACAGAATAGCTACTCACACAAAGAATGCTCTTTACACCATTTTCCATACTGTATCTTTGTTAACTATAGTGTGAGTTCACCTAGTCTGTTGCAGAAGATTGCGTTGGATAGCGAAAATACCTCAGAGTGACAAATCGTAGAATGGGAGAGCTGTTTGCTGAAATATTGTTTGCCAGATCACTTCAAAAGCCCTTCTAACATCCTGATCTCTGCTGTCACAATAGTGCAATAATGATCAGTTAAAAGCCTGTTTCAGCCTAAAATGGGAACATTTAGCTGTTAGCTTTTTGAACTAGTTAAATAAAGAAATGATGGGAATACTTTAAGTAATTTCTCTAATGACACAACCCTTATTCACAATTTATCACCTTTTAAGACAAGATAATTTATGTAAAGGTGTTCTGTAAAATTACCTGGCGCTATTTTTAATAACCTTTTTACTCTTCTAAAACCTTTTAACAGTGGCAGTTATTTCTTTTTAATTGTTAACCAACTACATCCCAGGCTCTTGTCAACATGCCCTTCCCAACAAACATATTTAACAGTAAAGAATAATGCTCCATGACATTAACATGCATTTCACCTGACATGTAATATCTGTCAGCGACATACATTAAAATGCTTTAATTCTACAGAATCCTTCACCGGTTTCAAGACCTTTCAGGGTCACTCCCTCTCTTGTTCCAAATATAACATTGCCCTGGCCTGTGGGTGTGCTATGAAACAGTTTAACTAAAAAGCATTTCAAAGTTTCTGATATTCTGTGTTCAACCTGACCCGCTGTCACTCAGAACATGAATTGCATTGCACTTTCAGGACGTGTAGCACCTTCCTCAAGAGCAGGATTCTAAATGAACTGCTGTCTCCTCGGCCATCTTGTTAGAATTACATCCAGTTCAGGATGTTGTAAACTCACGTGCTGTTCCTTGCACTTCTGCCCCTCACTTCCTGTCTGCACAGAAGGTTAATTTGTCCCCTGATAAAAAGGTGTTAACTGACAAATAAAGCAAGTGAAAAAGAGCAGAGAAATGTATTCAAATTGTAAAAATTGAGTTCATTATGGAGACATATCATTCATATCTGAGGATTAAAATAAAAAATAAAAGTACTGAAAAATCCCTTTTAGCACATAGCACATAACAGATTCTTCATTTGATACAAATTGTGTGAGTCGCTAATGTCAGAATCATTTGATTTAATTGACAAGCTGACTGAAACTATAATGTATGTCAAATCCTCAGATCATTCCTCTTGAACTGTTCATTCACAAAAGTGTTTAGATATAGGGTGATATGTGAATAGCGTGTGTATTGTGTGCTGTATGTAGACATTCTTTTACTTAACGTTCAGCTTTATTTTTAAAAAAGTGCTTTTCCTTCATGTTTATGCAGATGCATAGTAACTTCAATTATCATCAAGATGACACAAGACCTTTCACAGTTATGAGTATTTTTCTGGGTAATTATAATAAACTTGCCATTTTCTATGTATAAAAACAGACTTAATGAATATTTGTGATTATTTTGCCATATAATGATTTTAAGCACCCACTCTATACAGAACATATTAGTATTATTGCTAACAAAAATAATTTCTGATTGAAGTAATTTGAATGTTAGATGCACATGATTTAATTAGGAGACTTCAAAAAATAAGGTTTCTATAATTTTTTTCTTAATATCAAACCATTAGCCATATTAACTGGATGTAAAGACATTTACCACATCAAAGTGACTGACAGTAAGCAGTATACTAATTAAGGACACTGACGGGACATGTGAAGGTTGTTGTTAAGGTTTCACAGACACCTAATATGAATTCGTTTGGTGATATAGGCAGCTGTTAAGCCAGCGGAATTGTAAGTCCTTTTGGATAAAAGTATTAGCTAAGCAATAAAATCATAATTATCCCTTTAAGGCAGTTATGTCATTTCTTTTCTTCATTTAAAATTAAGTGTAAAATTGTCCCTTCAAGAATGAATTTTCAGAAGGAGAATACTGAATTACTGAGCTACTAATGGATATAAGATGTGAATCTGTCTCCCTATTACACAAGCTGTTAAAACTGCTCCTCCTGTTTCAATTATTGCCATACTGTATATGTCTTGAATAACAAGAGAAATTTTACAGTAAAACTATGCACTGACATTGTGAATGTAATATATATATATATATATATATATATA
>JABJVR010049242.1:0-22418 GCA_025773905.1 Chitala chitala | reverse complement strand
CCAAGACATTTTGGACAATTTCATGCTCCCAACTTTGTGGGAACAGTTTGGGGATGGCCCCTTCCTGTTCCAACATGGCTGCATACCAGTACACAAAGCAAGGTCCATAAAGACATGGATGAGCGAGTATCAGGTGGAGGAACTTGACAGGCCTACACAGAGTCCTGACGTCAACCTGATAGAACACCTTTGGGATGAATTGGTGCTGAGACTGCGAGTCAGGCCTTCTCATCCAACATCTATGCCTGACCTGACAAATGCGCTTCTGGAAGAATGGTCAAACATTCCCATAAACACACTCCTAAACCTTGTGGACAGCCTTCCCAGAAGACTGTGATGCCATTAAAGTTCATGTGCGAGTAAAGGCAGGTGTCCCAATACTTTTGGCAGTATAATGTATATTATAGATCGGCTTTTTCTCCTTGCTGCACAGAGCCTTGTGAGTCCCATGACAGGCTCCTCGTGATGACCACAGCCCTGACTGAACAGGTGAATGTTGACAATAAAGATTGGGTCACAGCATTTTCTTTTATAAGTGTCCCATTGATGATTGTGAAGATGGATCACAATGTAAAACCGGTTTGGCAGGCTGAAGGCTCACCTGTTAACAACAACAACACACAGATAGGTTGTGACTTGTCTGCTTTTGTTATTACATTCCCTTAAAGGTGAATCAGTAATGGAACAGCACTTCTGTGAACATGACTGTTATGCAGTAATCTGACCTAACGTCCCCCGTCATATTACGCTTAAAGAAAGTTCATTTTTTGTATCCATCACTGGGGGAGGGACATACATCTTGATTAATCTTTGCTGGTTTTGATTATTCAATATCAATTCACAAAGTTCTGAGATTGGTCTTGTTAATTTATGCATTTTCCCTGTAACTTTGAAAATATTTCTACTCTATCTGTCCTCTGTGGTGGGTTGGCGCCCCACTCTGGGTGTCCCCTGCTCTGCACCCTGTGCTTCCTGGGCTGGGATCCAGGCTTCCCATGACCCTGAATTGGGTAAGGTGGTAAAGTGAATGGATGGATCTCTCTGTCTTATCTTACAGGTGGTGTTATTTTGTTTCTTGCCTGTACACTATACTTATTATTGTACTTATCTTATTATTAAAATATATATTCAATTCAATTTATTTTTATACAGTGCCTTTAACAACAATGTGCCTCAAAGCACTTTACACAAGAAATTGCAGATATTAAAGAATAAACTGTAAGAATTAATACACATGAAGCCAGACAACTGCGGAGGAGAGGAACCAAAATCTCCACAGTGTGGAGAAAAAAAACCTCTGGGGGCCCAAGGTTGACTGGCTGCCCAGCCCCTCCTGGGCAAGCTAACATTACACAGTAAACATGTACTTACTGAGACTTTGAATGTTAGTAGCACTACGATGTACATAATACAATTAGTCCTCCTTTGCTCCTGGTGTTGAAGCCAGTCTCAGTGGCCTTTGGTGTCCCTCAGGTGGAGCTTCATCCAAGGGGGTACTTTACTTGTGCTTCAGATTAGATGTTAGTACTCTATATAGAAGAGTACTTATTGACTGGAGTAACCAATTAAATTACCTTGATGAAATGAGCTTTGGAAACCATTTACACAAGCACAAAGAAAAGGCACTGGAAATATCTTTGTTTGAGTGTGAACTTTCCATTTTGTCTCAGAAGCAAACGCCTTTAACCACTTCTCTTTGTGTTTTAATCACATTGACAGTTAAGGCGCCTGGAAAGGTTTATAATAAAAACTGATAATTTGTGTAGTAGCAGTAAAGTAATTGTGTGTAGAAAATTTTTGAAAGTTTGCAGGGCAGTTGGAAAACTGAGGAGTGTTTATATCAGGTTTCCAGATGCTAGCAGCAAAGGCAACTATAAAATACAATTCAGTGAATATGGACATTTCCTGGGTTCGACTGGCAGCATAAATGGATGTAGTGTTCCTATAAAATGCCAATCAACTGCATTGGTACATGAAACATAATTACTAGTCATCAACCATCAAGGTGTATGCACTCCTCATTCCAAATGTTGTCTGCTGGAAAGGTGCAATTTGTGATTCAAGGATTTTTTCAACTGCCCTTTGTGTGTTTGCCTTCAAAGGGGACAACATAATTGACTATTTCTTGGTGACAATGGATATGGTCAGAAAAAAATTTTATTCATTTGAAATCCCAATCCTAAAACAGCTGTGCAGCAAAGGTACAAAACAGCCTATACCAGTATCAGAGGCTGGTAAAATGTATGTTTGGAGTAAGCAAAAATCTTCTATACCACAAACTACAGTGTTTTCCAGTGTGCAAGACCCTCCATGTCAAGCCAAGAAGACATTACAAGGTGATCGTGGTAGAGCAGTGCTGCACAACTACTTGGAACATCTGGATTATATAAATTTTAAAATTATTTTTCTGACCTGATTGAATCTATTTACCACATACCAAATGTGTTATTTAAAACCATCAACACTGTAATTAATTCCACTGACACTGCATACATCAATGAGACATCTGCCAACTGTTGGAAATTTCTCAGATTTTTTATAGATAACATTACTGACATCAGAAAAAATATTGCATCTCCTGCTCATGATTGTTCAGCTGTCATGTCTCTCTCTGATCTGCATGAAAGTATTGATCTCCTGAATCCAACAAAATGCCTAGTATCCTCACCATAACAAACTGATGTCTTGATGCAAGCATTGTCCCTGTGGCTTTAAAGCATGCTGTGTTGCAGCCTCTTCTAAAAAAGCCAAATTTGGTCCCCACTGTTCTTTCCAGTTTTAGGCCAAGATCAAAACTGCCATTGCTTTCAAAAATGCTAGAGGAGGTTGTTTCCTCCCAGCTGCAAACCTTCCTCAATGAGAATGCCATATTTGAGGTATTTCAGTCTGGTTTTAAAGCAGATCACAGTACCGAAGGAGCTCTTCTAAAACGTTCTTAATCTTTTATTAACAGCTGACTCTGGGGACTCTAGACCTTAGTGCTGAATTTGACCAGTGGATCACAGTATTCTTTTGTCTCGCCTTGAAAATGCCTGTGGTTGTCAGGGTTTAGCCCTGAGCTGTTTGAAATCCTATCTGTCTGGTAGGACCTCATATATGTTTCCATTGGGATCCATTCTGAGCAAGCATGGTATTTCTTTTCACTGTTATGCTAACAACATGCAGATTTATTTGCCCTTAAAGCAACATGAAAGTAACATGAATGTCATTAGGTCCCTCCCCTCCTGGTCTGCATTAACACCCTTCTGTAAACGCTACATAATGAATTTAGGGGAGATATTTGACAATGACCTTAAATTTGACAAACAGTTAAATTAGGTTGTCAAATCAAGCTTCTTTCAGTTGCGGGCTCTAACCAAGGTTAAACCCTTTTTTTAAGTTTAAACCCCTTTGAGAAAGTGATCCATGCCTTCATTTCTTCTCGCCTTGATTACACGAATTCTTTGTCTGCAGAAATCAAGTCCTCACTTTCCTGTCTGCAGCTGGTCCAAATGCTCTCTCCACTATCCTAAAATCTCTCCACCGGCTCCCGGCTCAATTTAGGATTGATTTCAAAATTGTGGTGTTTGTTTTTTAAGTCTCTTCATGGTTTGGCACCATTGTACCTATCAGAACTTTTACATCCTCACTCCCCCTGCAGGTATTTTACTTCTTGTTCAGTCGTTTTATCTCATTTCACTTTATTATACATTTTATTCGACTTAAATACATTTACTTTGTTATACATCTTTATTCTACTTAATTTTACCTATGTGTTTTAATTTTTCCACTAGTCTAATTTGCTCTGTGCTTTGTGATTGTCTCGTTATATGTGGATGTTTCTTGTGTTGATGCTGTGCAGTGCTTTGACCACCTCCTGCTGTTCATAAATGTGCTTTAAATAAATTTCACTTTAACTTCACTGTTTTGTCTGTGCTTTTGTGCACAGAACTAAAGGCCCTCTATATCTCTTCAGATTGTTATGACTTAATATCATTTGTTCTAGTATGACGATATTCCAGAATTGGAGGAAAATTTAGTTTTCAACACTCTATATAAATTACTGTTTTGTAATTTTCTCGCACATCATGTCAATAGTGACATGATTTTTTTCTTACATTTGGTTAGTTTTTATTGACAAAATACTGTAAAGTTCCCTCTTAAACACAGGACTGATTTTAAAGTAAAGGTTGTTGGGCCAAGTACGTGGTATACATACAAGACATTTGTTCTATGCATTTAACCCATCCCCCTGGGGGGTAAGCAGAGGGCAGCCATTTTCAGCACCAAGGGAGCTAATGCAGCATGTCTTGCTCAAAGACGCACCTGGTGGATGGGCTGGGATTCAAGCTGGGAGGCCTCTGGAGCACACCCCGACACCCGACCCACTGAGCCACCAGACTGCTGTCCATGCCAGTTCCCTTTGTTCTCTCAGCTCTCTCTGCAACTTTCTCTGATTTCAAAGTTCTCCTGTTAATATATAAGGTATTCAAAGGCAAAGCACTGCTATATCTAATGGAGCTGATTAATAAAACTCCAAATCATTTGCTATGATCACAGAATAGAGGCCTTCTTTCCATTCCCACATACATAAAAGTATTGGGGCTAGAGTACGGTGCCAGTCAAAATTTAAGTTTGCATATTATTTGCTGTCACCCTCCAGATTTATTTTTCCATATATACAGTAAACACACAAAAAATTAAGACAATATAATATTGTTTACTGGTGGCACAACATCTCTGAATCTAAAAAGAAAAGCATTAAAATGGAATGTACTTAAAAGTGTTTAAGAACGACAGTGTATGGTGTGCACAATTCAGACAGGGCTTATTTCAGTCACTGCAGAGTTTTTCAGCAATGACTGATTTCTTGAATATAGGAAACTGCTGACGGTGACCTTTGACAATCTGAAGCAGGTGCTGTTTTTGATCCTCTTGATTTGTGATAACAGAACTGAAGTTCTGTATCAATGAGACGCCAAGTTCAGCAGCATCACTGACAGCCTTCAGTACCATGTGACGACTGATGCTTAATGTTTATTGCTGTCTCAGTTGCAAGAATCCTGCTGCAGGAAGTCTGGTTGAATCTGCATGGCATCAAAAAACTTGTGGGTGTTTCATGAAGCAAAGAGTGATAGCATCAACTGAGACACAATGCCTTTATCCTTACCAGGTTTTCAAAGCTGCTACCATCTCAATCTTCTCAGTGGCAGAAATTTCAGAATCAAATAAAGCTAGTCCCACAGGCGTTTCACTCAATTGCCATAAATGGTGCATGAATCTTTGTAGCTGCATGTGCAACATGCTTGTTTACTCAAGTCTTTGCATCAAGATCTTTGAGCAAATGCTGATCATTTTGTGGAGCACATGTTGAGGACATGCAGGTATGCCATGCTTTGAGGTGCAGCTTCACTGTAAATGTATTGAACTGTTAAAGTCCACATATTTCTGCAACTGTCAGATGGAACTTCGACCAAAACAGATACATTTTTAGGCTATATATTATCTTTACAGTCCAAAGCGCTCTGTGATATGCTCCTGGAGCATTAATGTGAACATCACTTGACACATGACCGAGAAAAACCAGAGCCAACTGGAGTAATTCCTTTTAGTCATCTCCCAGATGGAATTCTTGTAGCTGGTGTCAAAAGATTTGGATAAGGCTTTCCTTTTGTGGTCTGAAGATGACTGCAATAGACTGATCGCTGGCACTGTTTTCAAGGTTGGATCTGTCTGTGTTTCCATGCTTGTGAGAAGAGTTCAAAGAGTTTGAGAGTAGGACCACTTGAACAGCCCATTAAAAGACAAGACATTTGCTAAAATGAGTTCATGTATGTGATGTCTACATGCTATTATTAGGTGGCTTCTCTAGCTTTACTGCCATTGTTGCTGGCTGTGGGGTCAAAACACAAACTGAATTCTGTCTTTCAGGTGCCAGTCATCAATGAGTTGAAAAACAGGAGTTGCCTGTTCTTCACCAGTTCCACTTAGCACCTTAGGAATGCTGGGTTATTTCATGACACCACTGCCTGATATTAACACAGCAAGCCAGTCAACATTCTCATTACCAGGCAGAGCAGGTATTATCTTGCCATCCCAATCTATTGTCAATGGACCTGATGGGCAATCAACATCAAATGCTTCCTTTACTTGGTGGGCAGCTGTTTCTCAATGTTGCCTTCTTGCCTTTGTTCAAGGCAAGCTGGCAAGGATCAGTGCCTTGGCAACAGATGCCAAGATAAAGGTCACATTCTGGTCACTGACACCTGTCCATCCCAGGGATGATGCAACCTCAGCAATGACAATGTTGACTGGTTTCTTTGTATAGGAATAAATTGTATTGAATTGAACTGAATTGAATTGATAATGAGAACCGGTACAAAACTGGTACCAGTTCCTGTTTGTTAGGACTGATTCAAGGCTTCAGCCCCGAATATTTTAAGATAAGCCCCAGATAATTTCACCTTGAGAAAGGACTTGTTTTATAGCAAAGCAACACACAGACTGTAATAGAGTTTAACTTTACTTGCAGTCATCATCTGAGAAAATGGGAAGGAGGACTAATTAACCCCCACATGCTAATTTTTCTTTTATTATCACACGTGTAATATTGAGATCTACACAAATTTGTGTTGTTCCGAGACAACAAACAACACGGTCCACAACAGTGCAGGTGTGGATGGTGATGATTAGCTGCAGGCAGCTCAGCCAGGATCTACTGGTGAAATGGTGTGTATGTGTGCTTTGTGAAATAGGACATTACCTGGCATTTTTTATATGGTAATATAATAATGTATCTTAAAATTTATGTCTTTATGGTGCTGAAGATGTTGTTTAGGTATCATATCATCTTCAGAACCACATATGATTTTCACTTAACATTGTGACAGTTAGCATTACAGTGCAGTTATTTCATTTGATACCAGCTTAAATATACCTTTTTTGTATGGTTAACATTTATTCGAACAATTATATTTGAAGTGAAAATCAGTTATCAGCGAGATGGGAAAAGAAAAAAACCCGTTTTAGGGTGTACACTGGAGATGTTTGCATTAATTTCAAACAATTTCTGCAATTTATTTATTAGTTTACTCGGCCATATTTGACATACAGTTTTTTTTAACCAGGAATTTATGGGTGGGACATAAAATGTCCTGCAATTCTAGAATGTGCCATGAACAACCTATGTGAAGACTTGAGCTCCAATGTCAAACCGGAGGCATGTCCTAGTTTTTTGATGGCTAGGAAATTTAATATTACTATCATGTCACCAGTGATAAGCACCCTTTCTGCTTTGACAGATGCACTGCTGAGAGCAGATCCATCACCAATCCATTACCAAGTCTATTTGTTCACTGGTATAAAGAATGTCAAGTCTTTGCCCTCCTACCTACATCCCTCAGACCTCTTTACTGGTCTAAGTCTCCAAATGAACTAAATAGAAAAATCCCTCTGTCTAATTAATGTCTAACAATGTGCTAATGTGCTCCTCTGAATCATGCACCCTGTCCTCTATCTTCACTACAACTATTTTCTGTATGTAATGCTAGAATTGGAAAGACACTATACATTCTGCAGGACTTGCAAAATGCATCTGGCCTTACAGCTCAACTGTAGACTTGAATAAATCAGTGATGTAGTGAAAAGGTTAAAAATGCTTTCCACATCCAAGGAATAACATGTACACAACAGTGGAGATATACACAATGAAAGTTCATCATTAAAATATAAACAGGGCATCATATTTAACCGATGACAAGGTTCTGGTTAGATTTACTAACATGATTTTATATGGTATAAAGTGACTAAATGTAAACATGAGGTACACCCCTGCTTACCTGTGGCAGAAATTATACAAATAAAGCTTTGCCCCATCTCATCAGATATGCTAAACATCGTAGCCCCTACCTAACAAAATCTTGATGAATGCAGAACTGAGAACATCACTTTCTCTCATCATCAGGTCAAAATAAGTTTTATTGATTTTCATTTCATGAAGCTGGAACAACGCCACGCTAATAATGTTAGCAATAAAAATGACACCCACATTTGTGTTGTGTATATTTTCAATACTTTAGCACCCCCTCCAAAGAAAAACTGCATCAGTACAGTGCTAACGTAAGGGAAGATATGTGGAGTAATATAAATCCATTTTCAGTAGAATAACATTTCTCAAAATAACCGTTTATGTGGAATTGTTTTACAAATTTGTACTCCAGTCCTTTGTTATCAGTCCATTTTATGACTTTAGTATAAACTACTTTTAGAAAAAACTTTCAGCACTTGAGAACGGTTGGCAGTAAAACTGGCAGAGCTAGCATCTGGGCCTCATGCTTTGGATAAGGCCACCACAGTGAATCGAAGTTCATCTGGATCCCGGGCCATGAATTTCTTACACACTTCTATAGCATCCTGCAAGGGACATAAAGCACTACTATAATAAACAGCTGTGTGTTTCATACCTAATAAAATGGGATTTCAGGACAACAGACCCAGGTCACAGTGCAATCGCTAATTTTGTTTACATGATCAAATTTGTAGCCAGTTAAGATACCGTATAATAAACTACGTAACAGAAAACATAAGTGAATAACTAGTCTGATTTACCTCAAGGAAAAACTCTTCTGTGGTTTTCCCATGAAGAACGGGAAAAGGCTTACGACCATCTGATGAGAAATAAAGTTGTCATGCATTGGAGTTCAGAGGCAGTTCTCACCAAGACTCCCCATTAGTTCCTGTGCAGTTTTAGTTTCTTGTTTGTACCAATTCATTTTACATATCTGCAAACATTGGCTCTTACCCAATTCATACAGATGTCCTCCAACGTTCACAAAAGCAACAAAATGCAAATCTACTTTTTCGTCTAAACCTGGAGCCTATTGAAGAACATTACAAAATAAAATTAGCATCAGCATTAAGTACAAAAATTTTAAGGGCCACTAAAAAATAAAATAGCATACCATAAATACCCTTTTTGGCTTCTTGTTGCTTGTATAAATGGTATTAATTCAGTATACTGTAATTATTAAATCACTTAGTTAATTGCAAATAATATGGATCACCAACATGACAGCAGTCACACTTACAGAAATGTAACACTCACCTCTGTCTGTCCTTCTTGTGCACTTGACTCGTGTGTTACACGGATACTCTGAAACAAGTCAAGGATCAGTGTCTACACAGCACCTCATTGTACAGGTAACCATAATGTGTTGTAAGAGTGATATACTACAAGACCAAATACACCAAATTTCTAAACATGTGAAATTTGAAACATGATTTACATAATGAATGCTTAGACGCATGAAAATACTGACAAAAAACATTTGAGTTGGAAAACTAAGTCTAAATATAAATCTAAATGAATCTTCCTACTGTATATATTCTTACTTCATCCATTTCAAGGAATGCTGCTTTCTCTTCTGGGGTCATGGAGCTGGACTGGACGAGAAACTTTTTCAGGGCGGAATCATTTTCTTAGGAAGATAAAAAATAATGTTAGCTTTGTGAGAGAGCCAATATGGCTATATTATTAACTGTGCTTTGAAAGATGAGCTGAGTAATACTTTCAAATGTGTCATTTCAGCAGAGCACAAACACAACCACTTACCAAATTCCAGACGGTCTTGGTTATTGGCCACTGCATGAATAAGGCCTATTGTTCCACAAGCATTGCCTATGGTTTGTTTCATGAAATAAATCTCTGATTTGACTTCTTGTCCCTGTTGTTTAATACTAGCCTCCTCTTCCAATCTAAAGGATTCATACTGGATAGAAAAAAAGTTATTTTTAAAAATGGACAGGAATGGAAAGTATGCAATGTGCTGTATTTTGGGAAAGTATGCAGAACTGCACTATGACAGGAATAAAGTTATAAACATAGGAAAAAACATTGTTTTCTTGTGTGTAAAATAAAGTGGGTACAGACATGAGAGTACTCTTAAAGTATTATACACCAAAAAAAAAAAAAACTGTACCTTCTCTGTGACAGGAAAAAGCAGCAGAACTGCACACACAGGTCTTTGAACCATACTGAGCAGCTCTGGGTCCAGGCCATATACATCTACAAACTGCCAGGAAGGTTGCAAACCCAGCTGTCGCAGAAACTTGTAAAACAGATCAAATACAATTACCCTCATACACCGATTAAAGGCTCTCCCAATCATTTAGAAGACTCGGAGCGCAATACTAATATGTTTATTTCACACAAAAACCCCATACACATAATAGTGTAGGAGATACTATACATAACTGTTTTGTCTTGTTCTATTACAATGGTAATAACCATTTTCACATTTGTCCTTACTTGATTCGTAACAGATCGATATATCAGGTCCCCAAAACAAATTACCTCTGAGATTTCATGGTATGGTAAATACATTACATGGTAAGAAATGAGAAAACCTGAACCCATACAGATGAAATATAATTGGTAGCATTTTGGGTGCCTTTATTCTTCAACAAATAGGTGTAGCTATGTAAGTTTAACTGTAACTTACTATCTGTAGCTACGCCCAGTTCATCCATACTATTAAATATCACTCACAACACTTGATTATAAAAAGACTAAATGCAGTATGTTCACCGTCAGCAGCCAGATACGCGTGGAGTTTTTCATGAGCCATACTCACTTGATTCATAACCTGAGAAAACACAAAAGACACCGTTAGCCATTTTCGCTTGAAAATAATTTTAAATTACAAAACAAACTATTTAAAGTTCTACAAAACATACATCGGGATTTGCTTCGAGCGGTAGCCAGCGCTGTCCCTCCATGATTTCTTTCGAACGATCAAATTAGTGTTATATAGCTTCTATGTTAACTATTTACTTCAGACGGTCTGGAACTCGGTACATTTCTTATGCTTCCGCCTCTGCACGTTGAAGAACGAATGCAAATAAAGGGGGGTCACATATTCTGATAACATAACAATTCGTATTTTATATAAAATTATAACACATTTGTAAAAATGGTTTATATAAATAAGTTTTAAAAGTAAACGTGTTTAACATATATGTAGTGTAGTTGAATCCCTTATACTATAAAATATTAAAAGATGCAAGCGCCCCTAAGAAATGGAATGTGCCATGTTATACGGCTAAAGAAGACGACGAGCGTAGCCGCTGCCAGAGGGAACCGCCGTGCACCAAAAATAACACTGACGCTAGGGGGTGCGATTAAACAGCAAAATGAGGGGAATGCATTTGGCAAAAATTGACATTTTACAATCATTCTTTCACAACTTTTCTTTGAACTTGTATAGTTTTACGTTTATTTGTATTTTCAGAACTAAAACTTGTTGGTAGAAATAAAGAAATACAAATATTTGGTGAAGCATTATATATGTAAAGCCTGATACATCAAATAATTCCCATAACAATCAGTTTTTTTGATTAGGGTGACCTTCTTAAAAAAATCCTGTACATGTCCCAGAAACTCATGTAGGAAAGTAGCAAATATGAAAATATGATACAGTTTGTGTTGTATTAATTTTCCATGGAGAGATACACATCAAAAAGGTGTAATAATCATACTAACTTGGACCTGTGGTCATTACCTGCTTTGTTTTAATGCTTGTATTTAAAAAATAAATAAATAACTTAACATTACTTCAGTATCACAAGTATTTTTATATTCCATAGGTTACAAAATCATTCTTTACCTGACATCAAGGAGGAAAACGCATATGAAGGGATCTGTGCTAGGCCCGGACTGAAATCTTGTTGGTTGGGAGTATTGATCTTGCTAGGAACACTTTCATGTCTGCCCTCAATGCTGCTGACCTCTGTTTTTCTATTAGTGACTCAGTGCACAACGTAGGCGTCATTCCAGACTCAAAACTCACTTTTGGCTCTCATGTTAATGCAGTTTCACAGACATACTTCCTACATCTGAGAAATATTGTGAGGCTTCACCGTTTTCTTAATGCAGAAGATACAGACAAAATTATACATGCTTTTGTCTATAGTAGATTAGAGTACTGTAATGCTTTCCTGTCTGGATGTACTAACCAAACACTAAACACACTGCAGCACATCCAAAATGCAGCTGCTAGAATTATCACTAGAAGCAGAAAGTATGACCATATAAGCCCTATACTGTCATCACTCCACTGGCTCCCTGTTAAGTACAGAACTGATATCAAAATTCTCTTGTTAACATATAACGCACCAAAAGACAAGGCATCACTATATCTGTCAGAGCTGATTAACACTTAATATTCCAAATCATTCCGTACGATTGCAGAATGCAGGCCTTGTTCTTGTTCCACACGAACACAAAAGTATTGGTGCTAGAGCTTTTAGCTACAGAGCCCCTAGTTTATGGAACAGTCTGCCTGGATACTTACGCGATGCCAAATCTGTCCCAGTCTTTAAATCCTGATTGAAGACCTGCTTTTTTAATTTAGCCTTCCCACGACAGTCTCCGTAGCTCACGGTAATTACTGCTGCTGGCACATGCTGTACATGCCAATACAACTGTAACTGTTTGCTATGGGGCTGCTAGAGTTTATATTATTTGCTAACCCTTCTCTAAACTCTCTCCATGTGCATTTGTGTATCCGGTGCCTTCCTGGGCACCATCTGAACAGATTGCCTTTGTAGAGCGGTTGACTCCTAATGTATCCCTTGGATGATGTGGAGTTTTTGGTTTCTGTCCTCTGTTGTTGTCTGGCTTCATTCATTTATATTAGTTCTTATAGTTTCTTCTTCAATATATGCAATTTCTTGTGTAAAGCGCTTTGAGGCAAATTGTTGTGAAAAGCGCTACATAAAAATAAATTGAATTGAATTGACTTGAATATGACAAAAGTGCGTAGATTAACATTATATTAGATTAGCATTATATTTCTAAATATTTGGTAATCGGCATACAGTCAGATGTTTATGAAGATAGATGAGGAGAGTACAACAACCACATCTTGTCACTTCAGATTTGTGTTATTTATAAAGCCTATTTGGTAGGGCATAAATAGAACTGCACTGTATAGCTGGCATAATCAAAGACATTAAATTGATTTAATTTCGTTATTCCTTTTGCAGAAACAACCGATCGTCTGTTATTCAGAAACTCGTTTTTTGCCATTCCTTTTAGTAAATGTGTGTGTGCGCAGTTGGTTACTATTTGAATGTAGCCAAAATATTGACATAATAAAGTAAAAATGTTTTTGAAAATTTGCAGTAAGGTCTTGTGATTATGCAAAATAAAATATGAGTCTAGTTAAGACTAATCCAAATAATCACGTCAAGCATACACTATTGTCACGGACTGTTCTATACCTCTAATTCTAATGTTAACAATTTCAAAAAATTATATTGTCCTAGCTGTTATTTTGACATCGTTTTCTCATGTCAGAACTATTGTTATTTATTTATTTATTTTGTCTATGACGTATTTTAGTGTGTGCCACGAAATATGATTGGCTGGTCACCAGCCAGCGGAGCCATCCAGTGTAGTGAAATTTGATTAGGTTGTCAATGGAGCTAAGATTCGTGGAGCTCTGAAGCTGGACGCCAGCTTCACCACCAGCAGTTAGGAAAAAAACCTACAGAGGTAGCGAGGTGAAGTGACAAGCAATATTCAAGAACCGAGGAAAACGTAATGATTCAGTCTTAAACATAGAGGCGCTAGAGATAATCACATGGACTTTCTTGTCGTTTATAGTACTTTGGCCGACTAATTTGAGAGAAAAAAAAACGCAAACATATTTTAAAGACGTTATATTTCTTAAAACGTCGTCACATACTATTACGTGATGTAATTTAGTTTGTATAAATTATCAGTTTAAACCACTGTATCACACGTATATATAAATTATTTTTTTATGGGTAAGAAAACTCCGGGAAAATATTTTAAACAGCCACGTACATGTGTGGATTATCGATTGGAGAGTTGCCGGTAGTACACGTTTTGAGCAGTTAGCATAGTCTGTTGTTTTTAATCAGAGAGAATTAATTTTGGGAGAATGTTAAAGTCTAAAACGTTTGTCAAAAAGACCCGGTCTGGTGGGGTAATGAAGATAGTCCGTGAACACTATCTCAGGGATGATATTTGGTGTGGAAGTGAATTTTGTGTAGAGTGCAGACAGGAGTCCAACGTGCTTCAGCGAGACGCATGTGTTGAAAGCAACTTGTGTTTGTTCCCCCACTATATCATTCCAGATACGAACGTAGTCTTACACCAGGTACGAAATTTTAGTATAATTTGTGATTAACCTTCTTTTTGTAATTTGTGAAGAATACTGTTGTATGTTGCATTTGAATATCAAGTTTATTACATGGATAAATATAAATATGTAATCTAAAACGGAAATAAAATTTGCATCCAGTTGCGTCGACTTAATTTTTTACTTGACTAAATTAGTGCCAGTAACCAGAGGAATGTTGTTTCAGATTGATATTCTTGAAGATCCATGTATTAAGAACGTGATCGTTCTCCAAACGGTTTTACAAGAGGTCAGACACAGGAGTGCCCCAGTCTACAAAAGAATCAAGGATGTCATTCAAAATTCAACAAAACATTTTTATGCTTTCACTAATGAACACCACAGGTATTAGTAATGCATATGTCTGTTTCATACTATAATGAACGCCACATGTAATATTAATGCACTTCATGGATGTTTCTGTTATTTTAAGAAGTGATTAAAATGTCGTGTTTGTTTTATTAAATTTGAATGTATTGTAGTGGAAATGAGGTAGTAACCACTTAGCTGTCCAAAAAAAGGCATGACTATGGCAAAGGAGTTGTCTTTAGCCTGGTAAAATAATCCTTTTTTCTGATAAGTTTGGCAGGCTGACAGTTTGGGACATCCCTTTACAGTAATACATAGTTATCTTGGTGTACAGTGTGCAAATGAATAATAATTCTGTACTTGGCACATTGCTCTGAATCCAGGTTTCCAGTATCTGATGTGTTCTTTTTGAAAATGACATCTGTACAGTATACCTTTATGTGGATGTATGTTGATATTTCAGGACTATGTGAATTTCACTGACAAAATTTACCACAAATGTGCATTTTTTTTTTTTAGGGAGACATACATTGATCAAGTACAAGGTGAGAGTGCTAATGATAGAAATGACAGAGCCATCCGAACAGCTGCCAAATGGTACAGTGCACACCTAAACACAGCCCCAAGTGCTCAGGACTTGAAAATAATTTTACTTACTAATGACAAAAGGAACAAGCAGAAAGCAGAAGAGGATGGCCTGTTTGCATATACATGTAAGAAACCACTTCAAGAATTATAAAAATTGTTTTCTTCCTTTGAAATAAATGTAAATATTATGTATGTTTCTTCCATACAGGTGAAGAATATATAAAGAGTTTGATAGGTAATCCAGAGCTTGTGGATCGGCTTGCTTTAAATACAGATGATGTGGTAGGTGTAAGTACCATCGGTGAGCTGCCATATTTCTGTAACTAGCACTTTATCTGTAGTCATTCATTGTATCTCCTCTGTATTTCATTTACCTCTCGCAGAATGAAGTTAACAGTGGTAAAATTCTCTTCCCGGAGCATCTTCCCCTGTCTCGGATCCAGGCAGGGATTAAAAACAAAACATTCATCCAGGGAACATTTCATTCTAACAAGGACAACTACCTGGAGGCTGTGGTTTTCATACATGGGGAAGGGGGAGAGAATACAGAGGCAAGCATTGAGCTCACTACTCAAACGTGTCTCTGACCGTTAGACCAGACTGATTGTGCATATTCCTGACCATCTGTGCTTTAATGGTCACACACTGCCCAGACCATTTGCACATTTTACCTCCATGACCACTCTTTGCAGTAATAAACATTTGCTAGCTGAAATGGTACTCTTTAGTTTTGTGATTGTAATGACCTGACTGGCATTGTTTCTACAATCGTGCTGTCTGTACTGTACTGTTCTTAGGTTCTCATCCAAGGCCTGGAGAACCTGAACCGAGCTGTGCACCAGGATGTGGTGGCAGTGGAACTGTTGCCCCACACTTTGTGGGCTACGCCATCCTCTGTGGTTCTTCTAGATGAGAGCCCTAAAGAAGATGATGACTTTCTGGAAGAAGTAAATGTAAGCTGTATATATTGCATGTTGTACAGTTTTACATTTTTATAGTGGGATATAAAAAATCAAAATATGAGTTTAATGGAAATTATATTTTTTTAATGGGTCCAATATTACTGTAAATTTTTATTTGCATTGTAACCAATAGAATTGCTTGTGTCTCAACTATATAAGTAATTAAATTGTCATTGTTGTTCCTCAGCTTAAAAGTGAAAACAGAAAAACAGTGATGAGACCTACTGGGAAGGTGGTGGGGATTATAAAGAGAAACTGGAGGCCGTACTGTGGGATGATCTCTCAGTCACACATCAAAGAGGTGATGTACATTAGGGAAGCAGTTTGGTTATGGCAAACAGCAGCATGTCATATATTAAAAATACAAAATTGAACATTTGATACTTTTTGGATTTAAGTAATATACTGTATTTGTGTGTGTGTAATGAATCAGTTTGAGTATGTGAATATGCTTACAGGCAACCCGACACCTCTTCACACCTGCAGACCGTAGAATTCCCAGGATCAGAATAGAGACCAGACAGGCGTCCACTTTGGTGGGACAGAGGATCATGGTTGTTATTGATGGCTGGCCCAAGCATTCCAGATATCCAAATGTATGACCAACATATTAGTCTTTACAACAGTTGTCAGAAGAAAAAAGGTGATTGCATATGATGGTGAAGAGTGTTAATTGGTCATTTCAGGGTCATTTTGTGAGAAGTCTGGGCAGTGCTGGGAATAAGGAAACCGAGACAGAAGTCCTTCTGCTAGAACATGATGTCCCTCATCATACCTTTTCACAAGCTGTTCTCACTTTCCTTCCCAAACTGCCTTGGGTCATCACAGAAGAGGTAATGCACGTCATTAATATTTATATTTATTATTGATATAGTATTAATATTTTACTAATACTCATTAGTAAAAGTTTATCAAAATAAAGTCTTGCTTTCATGGTAAACTCTTTTCAAAATTTTTTTTTTGTCTTTAATGATGAGCAGAAATTGATTGTGAATATGTATTCATTAAAATGAAGTTTGTCTTCTCTGCAGGATATGAAGAACCGAGTGGACCTGAGGGCCCTGTGTGTGTGCAGTGTGGATCCTCCAGGATGCACAGACATTGATGACGCCCTGCACTGCAGAGATCTGGAAAATGGCAACTTGGAGGTGCTGCTTATAGATGGGTAAGCGTTAGCTCATTATGGTTTCACCATGAGTTGACAGTGATGGACTGGTCTGATTCGTTTCAGGTTGGTGTTCACATAGCTGATGTCAGTCATTTCATCCGCCCTGGAAATGCACTGGACCAGGAAGCCGCTAACAGGGGGACCACTGTCTATCTCTGTGAAAAGGTGAAACACCTTCACGTTCCTGCTGGCTTTATGAGATAATTAATAATTGGCCTCTTGTGCTGATGTACTATACATGTTTTAATAGCACACCTGCATAAATGTTAATAATCAATGTAGATTTTTTTTTTTTTAATCCAATGTATTTCAATTTTTCAGAGAATTGACATGATACCTGATTTGCTGAGCTCCAACTTGTGTTCACTAAGGTGTAATGTTGACAGGTAAGAATTTAGGTTCAGTTCCTATTGCTTATACTGTGTTGGAGTGTAATGCTAATGAGTGTAATGCTGAACATTTAATAATTATTTTTTAATTTCACAGACTGGCATTTTCTTGTCTATGGGAAATTAATCATAAGGCTGAAATTCTCAACACTCGATTCATCAAAAGCGTGATAAACTCAAAGGTAGGAAGACTTGTATTTCGAGATGTCTCAACAATGGCAGTATTTTAAAAAATCTTTTTTTTTTGTCTAGGCATCTCTCACATATGCAGAGGCCCAGATGAGGATCGATGATACCAGCATGAATGATGACATCACAAAGGGTCTGCGTGGCTTAAACAAACTAGCAAAAATTCTTAAGAGGCAGAGGATTGAAAAAGGGTATGTCACGTACCACTCCATACTTTTAAAGCAAATCCTAGACAATACAGTGTTTTAAGATGGACAGTTCTGGAAATGTGTACTACACTCTTAGGTTTCAGAGTGATTCAATGTTCATTGCCCATGGTGTGCTATCACATGCATTCCTGAGACTTACCTTTTCCTGTTCTTCTTGCAGTGCACTTACCTTGTCTTCTCCTGAAGTGCGCTTCCACATGGACAGTGAGACTCATGATCCCATAGACCTGCAAACCAAAGACCTCAAGTGAGCCCAATATTTTTGTCTTGTTTCTGTTGTTAATTGTCATAGTGTAACTTGTTTTACTGTGACTGTTTATTCATTTATTTCATTTTTCAGTGTAACGGACATCTTTATGTTTACAGGGAGACCAATTCCATGGTTGAAGAGTTCATGTTGTTGGCCAACATATCTGTAGCACAGAAGATATACGATGAGTTTTCTGAGTGTGCTCTTCTCAGGAAACATCCTGCCCCACCACTCTCCAACTATGACATTCTTACCAAAGCTGCTAGATCAAAAGTATGTTTTCTCAATAAGAAAAGACAAATTTCCTTCCAGATGAGAACTAACTTATAGAATTAGTGTCCTGTGATTTGATCCCTTTGGTTTGATAGTATAAATGACACCTACTGCAGACCTTATGGTCATATTACACAGCCACACTTTTTTCTCCTTTAGAATTTTGAAATCCAGACGGTTTCAGCCAAGGCCTTAGCGGACTCCCTGGATAAAGCCCAGGTGGAGGGCTTTCCTTACTTCAACACACTGCTGCGTATCCTGGCGACACGCTGCATGATGCAGGCAGTGTACTTCTGCTCTGGCATGGACAACGACTTTCACCACTATGGCCTGGCATCTCCCATCTATACTCACTTCACCTCTCCCATCAGGAGGTGTGTGACAGTCAAACAACTTCACTGATATTTTATTAGTGTATTTTAAAGTGTTTATATTCTTAATTTCTGATTTTACTTTCAAAGTGCCTTTTGTGCATGAAATTGTGTTCTACAAATAAATTGGACTAGTATATACACCATCAAAGCCATAAAGGCTGTAGTACAAAATTTAATAGAAAACATAAAAGCATTTAACAAACTAAAGTTTCACGTTCAGCACGAGTTAAAATTAATTAGCAAAAGAATTATATACTGCAAGGACCCGTGCCACGCTTATGACTCGCCGTTAATGATCTTATTCAGAATAGAGTGCACTGTGTTGTCACACAATATTGTTTTCCCGCTGAATTCTAATGAAGAGAAATACATTTAGCACTAAGGCTGTTCCAGTAGTTGACCACTTTTAAGTCTAGCACCAGTGTTGATTAATCCTGTTTTTTATTTTTTAAGATATGCTGACATCATAGTGCATCGCCTGTTGGCTGTGGCTGTTGGAGCAGACAGCACATACCCAGACTTGATGGACAAACACAAACAGTCGGCTCTGTGTAACAACCTGAACTACAGACACAAGATGGCCCAGTATGCACAGAGGGCGTCCGTAGCCCTTCACACACAGGTACAGTGGCACTGCTGTATTCATCCAATTCACACACACTGCTGAACAAGCTGTCCACAGAAATGTGCTGCAGTGTTCACTCTGCTATCAAGGGTTTTAAACACTTTAGATTTATTTACCAATGTACTTTATATATGAATTTGAGATTAACTTTGTTTCTTTTTCAGCTATTTTTCAAGAGCCGGGGTGTTCTGAATGAGGATGGATTCATCCTTTTTGTGAGGAAGAATGCCATTATTGTACTTATCCCAAAGTTTGGTTTGGAGGGTGCTGTGTTTTTTGATAACAAGGATAAGCCCACCCCTCATCTAACATTTAACGAAGAGGTACAGTTTTTTTTTTTTTTTTTTTTTTAATCTGTTGCCTGGCCATATTTGTTTCAGACAAGGACTACTGCATAGTGTGCAATTTTACTGTGATGAAATGTTTGGTGCTTTAGTGATGGCTGTTTTCCAGGTGCCCACTCTGACAGTACAGAGCCACACATTTCACATGTTTGACAAAGTGAAGGTCACCATAAACTTGGATTCATCAAACATTCAACACCAGAAAATAAGAATGGCCCTCATTGACCCAGTGGTGAGTTGTCATAAGTAGCACCTTTTTGCAGTGAGTGTGTCACTGAACAAAACATTTTTATGCTTTGAATCATGAATGAGTCTGCTTAAAAACTGATTGTTTTTCAGATTCCTGGCATTAGTGTGCCCTCACCTGAGGAGGAGCCCGAGGTTAAGAAAGTCAGGCTTGAGTAATGAGCTCCCTTGATGAACAGTTCCTTCCTGTGTTTGAAAAAATTATAAACAGGACATAACTTTTAAATAGTCCAAGTGATAACCACTATATTTTTTTGTATTAAATGTACAAAGCTATAATGTTCATGTGCTGAATGTGGTTCAGCTGAAAAACAGGCATTTGGAAACCTGAATTGAAAATGTTTGCATCTGAAATCAGCGCTCATAAGTAAATTGCAGTTGATGCAAATGCTTTTTTTTAAAAAAATAAACTCAAGATGAGTAATTTTGTAATTCAGAATTTTTGTATGTAATGTGAGGATTTCTAAAGTAAATTTTCTGTCCCCACAACGATGTTAAAGGTTCCCATTTTGTCTTGCTCATATCAACATCCACAGCTCAATTATTTGATGCTGTATATGTTCAATGAAAAAAAATTTTACAGTGGATTTACAAGTAATTATACTCAAACTACGAGTACTAAACTGCTGTTGAAATATTATTTGAATTCAATTTGGTTTTATATAGCACATTTCACAACAGAGTTTCCCAAAGGCACTTTGCAGGAAATTGGTGTATAAGTAATGTACAGGTAAGGTTAAAGCCAACCTAATAACAATGGAGAAGAGGACCTAATAACTCCACAGTGTCAAGAAAAAATCTCTGGGGGTCCAAGTTTGACTGGCTGTCCAACCCCCATGGGCCTGCTAATATACAGAAGAGTGTTGAACTAAGAACTGTGTAACTGGATATTAAGTCCACTTGTGCTCCAGGTTTAGGTGTACATCTCTGTTGGAATGGCAAGACCACTTCAGCAAAGTCCACACCCATGGTTCACTGAGGTTGGTGGCTGTAATGCAGCATCATTGAGATGGTGCCCATACTGTGTATTAACCTGGCATGTGGGAACAACAATGGTGATAAGGGGACAGGGACGAAGTCAAAATATTGGCAGTCATAGAACATCAGTGTATTAGGACATCGCTGTTCAGAATAATGCTTTCTTGAATTAAATTAAAATACTTGCCAGAGTTCCAGGAAGTCATACTAGGTAGAGGCTCATGACCTTAAAGGAAGACCAGCTAAGCCTATACTGATGGTGTGAGACTGGTGGTTGTAGATATGGAATGGTTTCTGCTGGCACTATAATCTCATAACTTCTAAGAAAGAGCTAAAATTGCATAGAATTTCACTGAATTGAAGTCCACTTAAGGTGGCACAGTGGTGTGGTGGTTAGCACTGTTGCCTTGCACCTCCTGGCCTGGGGTTTGATTCCCACCTTGGGTCTGTGTGTGTGGAGTTTGCATGTTCTCCCTGTGCTTGGTGGGTTTTTTCCAGGTGCTCTGGTTTCCTCCCACAGTCCAAAGACATGCAGGTTAGGTTGATTGGTGTGTCCAAATTGCCTGTAGTGTGTGTGCCCTGTGGTGGGTTGGTGTCCCGTGCCCTGTGTGCTCTGAGATGGGCTCTAGCCTTCCCTGCGACCCTCGCCAGGACTAAGCGGTTACAGAGTAACAGCAATACAAATACTGTACATATGAATAAAGTCAGACAACACTGGAGGACAGAAACCAACAACTTCAGTGTGGAGAGAAAAAAAAAAGAACCTGGGGGCACAAGGTTGACTTACTGCCCAGCCCCTCCTGGGCATGCTAACATTACAAAATAAACTGGAAATTATTGAGACTATGAATGTTAATAGCACTATATAATAGGGCTGCGGAAATTAAGGATTAATTAATCATTAAAATTTTTAATCAATTAAATTTTCTTTAATCGGTAACTTTTCGATTAATTTTTCCAAATTATTTCAGTTACTTATTTACTTCAGTACTACTTACCTTTGTAGATTTCTATTTTCATTTAGACAGTAAACAACAATGGCGAGTAACGAAAGCAACGTTGCGGTTAAACATTTAAGCGGAAAGTTGAGCAAGCATTTTGTTTTTAAGCTAACTGTTGACAGCAAAGTTGACAATGGCGACAAAATTTACTGCATTCACTGCAATAAACAATTGGCTTTCCGTGGTTCAAATACATTGCTGACGTACCACCTTCAGCACAAGACTGTGCAGTTCTTCAGGCTATATGGTAAATAAAATGCGATCATGTCTGCTTCCAGAAAATGTAAAAGCCCTGGTTTGTCTGTGTGACTGGCTAAAGTGATGTCT